>VSDK01010788.1:1449-96941 GCA_009767595.1 Symbiodinium kawagutii | reverse complement strand
GCTGAACCGAAAGTTGAAGCCCGACCTACCAGCACACCTTCCGTTAGCCCAGCGGCAATGGAAAACTCAGGTTCTGTTCTCAGTGTTTGAGCATCTTGTTGTCTTGATGTGTTTACTTGTTCTATTCAGTTCCCAATGCCATATGTGCGGTGGTTTTGACAAGTCCACTGGTAAGGTGATGGTAGCGATGCCTTGAAGAAAAAGCGGGAGGAGATCAAGTTGAAGTTGGCAAAGTTTCTTAACCGAATTTAGGTCAGTCAGAATTAAAGTGTGTAATCTTAATTATAAATCATAGTTTCTCTTAGGGTTTCAACTTCGATGACTGCCCTCACAGTTTCACAACGCTGATGATGAACCATTTCCGGATCATTTCCAAATCAAGGCTACAGGAACTCAAGGCAAAGAAAGCTGAAGCTACATCAAGCACACCGAGTATCGCAGTGGGAGGACTCATGACATATACACTTTTTATTCAAAGTACTCCATGGTGAAGTCATGGACCTGTATTGTGATATCATCTTTGTGCAGGACCATGCAAGGACAATGCGGAAACTCAGCCGCTGAATGACATTCATGCAGCGCCTACGCCATCACCACATTCTGTGGTACCCGTTCCATCCCCTCAAATGACAACAGAGCAGAGACGCGAGCAATATCAGGGTGTGAAGGAAAGGATGCGACCATGGAAAATACCTCTGCTGATGCCACAGGTGCTAGCCCAGTTGTAGCTGACATCGAGGAGAAGAAGGAAAACACAGAGGAGAAGGTGAAAGAGGTTTTCACGGATTCTGATGATGAGGCATAAGGGGAACGATGAGTTTTATATCAAACACGGATGTTGCACTCCTATGTTTCAGCTCACTTCAGCTTAGTTGATTTTGTTTCACCCTACCCTTCATACATCTTTTGTACTCATTGCCTCCAAATTGTTGTTTCTGCTTGTTTGGTTTTCTGCAGGCTGGCGAGGATTTCGTGACCAGGCAGGAGCAGCTTGATGCGAAACCAGCCCCAGGACGGGGAAGAGGCCGAGGCCGTGGAAGAGGCAGAGGAGGTGAGAGGAAAACAAAACATTCCGATCATGATGCAAACCACGATGAGTCAACAGAAAAGAAGAAACGAAAGATCGCTACCCCACAAAGTTCGCAGCAGGATGTTCACGACTTTTGGACTGAGGATATGATTGAGGAATGGAACAAGTGGAAGGGGGTTGAAAACCGAGGCGGAGAGTTGGATGAAGGAGATTGGCAGGAGGATATGAGACAACCTGATCGTGCCTTTGACCGCTATGCTTACCTAGACGGACAAGTATCTTTGCACAAACTCAAAGAACCAACAGAGGAAGAGATTCCAGAGAAGGCTCCAAAGCAGGCTCCAACGAAAGCAGAAAAGGTTTCGAAGAGCAAGGCAGCAAACACAGGTGAAACAAAGGTCGCCAACAAGAAGGCCAACAAACAGGCTTCCATTCCTGAGGTTTCCGAGGCCGATGTTTTCGGTGAGAACGAAACCCATGGGGAGAAGGCTCCAAGTGAGAAAGAGCAGGTGAACCAAATTGCCAAGTACTTAAGAGACTTCAAGATTGAACAGCTTAACATCAAATGCCATGAAGATTTGATGGGTGAACAGAAGTTGGAATTCAAGAAACAGTTTCCGAACGCCGATGAAGTTCGCTATGTCAATTACTGGAAACGCCCAGCAGCTGGTGTTCACTTGAAAAGTGAACAAAAAGACTTTGGGTGTTTCTCAGTGCCACAAGAAGTGGGATCTTTTGGTCTTCGACTTGCCGCAACGTTGAAAGCTGCTGAAATTTTGGTGACTCGAAACCAACTCTGAGAATTTACATTTGTGATAATATGGCAATGTTGTTTCCACTGTGTTGAGACTCAGTTGGGTTTCCTTTTGTTTTTTGAAAATCATTCTTTTGGCTTTACCTGATTAGGTGAAGTACGTCGATATTTTGTCGACGAGTGCCCAAGCATCCCGCCATCTACTGAGTGAGAACTCTGAGCTCCTTCAATTGAAGGAAAGCCTGAAGAAGTCTGTTGTAAAGGCAGTGAAACGTGTCACCAAAAAGTGAATCCTATCTTTTGGTGGGGCATCCAAGTTGCAATATCAACTTGGAAAGGGGTTACTGCTTATCAGCCGAAATGCTGATCAAGGCAAATGGAGAGAGAAGAACCTGGGCCCTTCGCGTGTTGTGAGAAGGTTCAAGTTTCAACATGTTCAAACTATATAATTACTTGTTTGATATATAGGATTTCTTGCTTTATCGTGGAACACCTGGGCCTGGGATTGCCGAGCCTTTTAGATCTGATACGTACCATATGGAAACAAACGCCAGGAAGCTTTGGATCCAGCGTGATCAATTCCAGCCTAGCTTCAGAGACCGTTCTTTTCATATTGTTTGTGATTTATCATACCCTGCTGCTATTGAATCAACGTGTTTCCCGAAACATATGTTCAATATGTCTTCAGACATGGAATGCCATGGCTGGTCTATGTGATGCACTGGCTGGAGATTCCTACAAAGCCCTGGCAGACCAATCCCTAGCATTCAAAACAGATTGCTGAGCGCTGGGTTTGCAATCTTTAGTGCGTTCTTTCCCCACGGCAGCATCTACTGAATATTGAACCTGAGTCCAGTTGTCAATTCCAAAAACTCCAACGCTGCGGCGGCTTCGGTCCTGAGGTTGGACTTCATGCGAGGCCGCAACAATCGCAACCTGTGGCAAGCACGGGACTCTCAACATGGTGCGACCCAGCATGTTTTGATCTAGGGGTGTGGCAATACCTTCTTCAGCCTTGGTTTCGTGCATTCACCTCTGACTGCGATCTCGATTTGAAGACATCAAGGATTTGTTCAGGTGATCCGAGATGTACAAACAGCATTGGAAGATAAATAATCAATGCTACAGTGATCATTTATATCGTATGAAATGTGAAACTGTAGACTTGATGTTGGTAGTGGAGAAATTATGATATGGGATGTTCTCGAGTTCTTGCCACGGGAGCGTGACTTACAACAAACAATACAGTTTGCAATCATTTTTTCTAGCATCCCCCTCTGCAACCATGTTGGATGTCGATGCGTTGGTGTGGCAACTGCGCGCGCTGAACTGCCCGCAGGACAATCATGCCACCCTTTTTGGAGGTTTGTGACCTTTCAGATTCAGAGAGCTGAAAGTGTAGGCGAGAATCAAATATTGATGATAGATCGCAATCACGGTTCAAATGGGATTCAGTTTCAGATCAAACACAACCATATATTTCGTTCTACCCCCTTTACCTCAGCATTGGCGGCCTTCAGTTTCTGCAGGACTTTGTGGCGTGCATCCTCCTGATCTTGTGGACTTTTCCGATCCATGAGGACTTTGGGTCTGCATTGCAGAGGTGGCATTTCCAACAAAGATCCCATTGAAAAAACTTTGGATGTTCT
The DNA here is from genome assembly GCA_009767595.1 of Symbiodinium kawagutii. Taxonomy (NCBI): domain Eukaryota; class Dinophyceae; order Suessiales; family Symbiodiniaceae; genus Symbiodinium; species Symbiodinium kawagutii. The sequence continues at coordinate 93,508 of VSDK01010788.1, read as the reverse complement.
CTGTGGATGCATTGTTTTGTGGGCGTAGGGGCTGGGAAGCATGGACCAAACACATGCAACATGCCATGGTATGTAGAGAGACACGGTGTTTTGAAATAAATTTGGATCTCTGTACTTCATGACGTTCAATCTAGCAGCTTCGAGGAGTTTGACTATTACGAGTTCTTCGCAGGACATGGGGCGCTGACTAGGCAGGCACGATGCTGTGGCTACAAAGCCATCCGCTTTGACATTCTTGACAACGAGAAGCCATCGAACAGAAAATCTAACTTCATGGACCTAAACAGTCCATCGGGTTTCGCGTTGCTTGGTGATATTTGTAACCAAGTAAAGATTGATGATCTCTCTCTTCGGCTGTGTGATTTTGGATTATATTTATATTTCAAGATGTATTTTAAGATAAACAACTCAACATTCAAAGCAGTAGAGAAAACAATGGTGTGTTTCCAACAATCTATTTTGAGCTGGTGACCAGAAGTTGGTTTAGCCTAGGTTGGCCGTGGTTACGTTGCTACGGGCGAAATGTGGGAAATTTGCGGCGCATTTTGCGATCAAATGCTCATCCCTATGCACTATGAATGCTGGAACTTCCAAAAGGGCTCCCTGTTGCAGTACGGGCTTTGAGGAATACAACTCCGTGAAAGAATCCAACAAATTGTTGGAAAGGACCAGGGTGAACAGTGAAAACCTATAGAAGTGCAAATATATAATCAACAAACGGTTGGGTTTACTTATCTTCAAGCATCATTGCGATTTTTCCAGAAGCTAACGCAATCACACAACTTAGAAGAGTTTGAAAGGTTCCATATGCTGACCTGAACAATCACAAAATGTTGTAGCAAATGTTCGGTATGTGAAACCTTAGTAGGACCTATTGGAATCCAAACCTCTTCTGGCATAGCAGTCCAATCTCTGCTCCCTCAGGACATGTTGCTTCATATTGCTTGCTACGGTTCTACGAGGGGTTTGGTCGCTAGAGCAACCAGATCTCTCAGTCCTTGAGTTCTATCCAACTTGGAGGTCTATCTTGAAAAGCATCTATGCGATTGGGGGTATCCGTGCAGTACCTGTCTGAAGTTTTCAACACTTCTTAGTTTGGATGGCAAACTGGTGCCAAGATGTGACCATGGTTTTCACATAGGTTGCAACACATGTACTTGGACATCCATAAGTGTATAGGAAAATATATGTACCATGAGTTTGACCATCGTAGAATAGATTGGGATCCCAGGACGCACGTGCCAATGCATTGATGTTTTTCAATCCATCTCTGCTGTCACCAAACCAAGGTAACCAAAGTGAAATGGTATATGGGCCACTACGGCTCAGCCACTCCCAAACGACATATGGGATTTGCAAACTCAGTTGTGATTCTACGCCTTTGCAAGGGTAACTTCAAGAAGCACCAGCGAAAGCCAAAACATGAGCGAATCAAAACAGCTGACGTGTACGTCGATGGTAAGGGGGTGAAGCGCTATAAGGGAAATGCCAACCTTCGACCTACACAGAACCTTGAAACAAATGGTCACGTTTTGAACCTTTTGAATGGACTTATTTGGTTTGAATATAGTGTATAGATTTCGATCTGTCTACATACCATGTTGTTATTGAACCAATCTTATCTTTGATTTTGTGTTTGGTAGAGGTTTCACATCCGACTGCTCACCCATGTCACGCTGGCGGCCCAGGATATACCCTATGCCATTCGCCCGCCACCTGGTGGACTTGCTCGATGACATGAAGGCAACGGCCAAAGGATGTCCTACGTTGCCAGCAGAGTTGCCGCCAGCCATCGAAACGTTTGCCCAGTGGCCAGAGGTAGACCCTGGTGATTGGAGGTTTGTAGATTTTGGGGAGATGTATCAATATTGACGAGGCAACCGCCATTTGAACATCCCAATGCAATGGCGTGGCGTAATTCCAGACTGTCTCGGGGGACCTCCATGAACATGTCCAGGACATGGAAAGGCAAGGAATTCCTCGACAAAGGTTTTTGTTGATTCTTTATAGAAATGTGTGGGAAACCTTTGCAAAATATCATCACCCTAACATTGGTTTTTATGATTTGTTTGTGTTTTTTTGTGAAAAAGTTCGGGTCGGTACTTCATAGGCATAGCAACCCGTGACTAACCCGTGATTATCCCGTGATTAACCCGTGATTTCAGCCTGTAACCCGTGATTTCTGAGCAAAACCCCGGGTTTCCAACACAAACCCTGGGTTTCCCTAACCCGTGACTAACCCGTGACTAACCCGTGATTTACCCGTGACAACCCGTGATTTTTTCACGGGTTACGACCACCAGAAATCATCCACAACAACATGGTTTTTTTAAAGATCTGAAGAGGAAAAATGGAGTACCGAGACGGTGAAATTCGAGATTTATGCACTCTGAAATTAACATGGTCTGGGCCTACCAGAACCGACTTTCGAGATCTTGGCAAAGGGTGTTCCAAAAGGATGGAAAAGGATTGGTTGGTAAACATGATGGTTTGGAACTTGGTCGGTCATGAGTCCTTTAGGTGTCAATGGTGCACACAAGTCTACTTTCACTCTCTTTCACTGCCTCCGCAGCCATTTTCCCGTTTTGAGTCTTGACCTGAACTCCCACGATGGCAGGGTCTGTGGGGGTTTCCAACCGGTGGAGCTGCAGTACTTTAGATGATGGGCTGCAGCATGTGAAGCAGCATGTGAAGCAAAATCTTGAGAAGGATCTTGATCTTGATGAATCTCAAACCGAAGCTGACCTCCTAGCCCAACTAGAGGAGTGCTAAGATGCTGTTGCTTTGAATATATGCATGGAGGTTGTATGATGTTGTGCCTTGATCTCCATTAATCCTCCAGGATGTTGAACTGCAGATTGCCCAGAATGAATCTACGTAACCGGTGGGGGAACGTGCCAGTTCTACGCCTACAGCCCGAGCCTAAATATAATATGTTCCAGCTCAAAAAGTTGTTTACCCCCTGCAATCCCTACCAGTCCTCTGAGCTTCAACCTCCTTAGGCCGTTGGTGATCCAAGTGAAGAAGCGACCTTGCCAGTGCACCCCTCAATGGTTGTCGCTTCACAATGTACTGATATATTCAAATTAGACCCAGAGATATCATAACGTGCCCATATATTCATGATATCTATCTGTGGATCCGCTTCTGAGGCCACGGAGGATGAATTGCGAGCATCAGGAGTAAGTGCCGGAACAAGCAGTGCGGAGTCATTGGAACTGGTACTGGGGTTGCATTGTGCTTTTTTCGACTTGATAAACTATAATTATATCTGATGCATCCAAAATACTTCTGTAAAAATCTTACATATATATATATATGTGACATAGCATTTGCTCCCACCTATTTTCCTCATGATTAAAAAGCATTCTTTCGGTATCAACCATTCATGCATCAGATTTGAGCTACTTAGGAGAATGGCAGTCCTACTTCAGCAGTCCCAACAGCGTCAGGGCCACTGTCGCCAGAGACGGGAGTGGCATTAGCTCCCAGTGAACCTGTTCAACCTGTGCAACCTGTGCATCCGTCCCCTGGTTCTCCTTCGGCTAGTGTAGCTCTCACGGAAGTAGCAGCTGCTCAACCGATATTGGGCTTGACAACACGGAAGGTTCTGGGTTTGAAAGTTAAGCAACTGTTGTATAATTACCAAGTGATGTAAAATACTTTGTTATATAACCAATTGATAAATGAAGGGATTCATCACCTCGTCCTTTTCAGTGGTAATTATGAACATTACTTGTCCTAAGCCAAACCAGGACCAGTTACGAATGTTTTCACATTTCATGGTTGTTGGATGTAATGCCACCGCCATCGCCCTGCAGATTCGTTTGCTACGAGCCGCCAAAGCGAGGATCTCTCGGATGGTTGCTCCAAAGGCTGTCCGCAAAAGCCTTCAGGTACCTGATTATGTCAAGAAGGAATGGGAGGAGGGAGACAAGTCGCAACTTGCAGAGATTCTGCAGCGCGTCAACTTTGACAAGGACTCCTAACAATCTTTTGGAGATAAACAAAATGGTAAATCTATGTTGGTGTAAGCTTCAGGATTGCGCAGTCACATAAGTTGGACAACCCATTAATTACAGCACATGATTTTTAGGTAACACGATCTTGTGCTTGGGCACTACATTGTTTTTGGCTATCTTGGTTGACACCCCAGTGCAACCTCTAATGTTGTTTTGTTCTTGGATCCAGTGCATATTGATCAAACATCTTTGCAACATTGTTGACTATGGTTGATTGCAGGAAGAGTTCTGCTCCCAAGTCCTCATCGTTGTGAAACGCAAGAAGTCCGTCAAGATCACAATTGATGAGGGATGGCACAGTGAAAACGACTTGAAAGAGCTGGGGTGGAGTCAGTGAGGGTCTTAGTAGATTCGCTTTCAGCGCGGAACACACGGTTCATTTCCAAGATGTATAGACCTGTAGTATTTTCGTGGAGGGGCCAAGCACGCAAACAAATCTTTATGACCTGTGATGTGTGCAACTGCATGTGGCAATCATATGCATTGATTGAGCTATTTATGTATTAGTTGCAGTTTTTCACACACACTCATGCATCCTTTGATGTGAGGAATAAAATCTATGGGGCGAAGAACCATTGCCTCGGGATTGGCGACACCCATGCCAGGCCTGGTGAAGGTACTGACATCCTTGTACCCATTCTTGCCGCCTGTCCGATGCAGGAGAAACAGCTACGACGGTGAGATGGAATATTGGGTGGTGATCCGAGAGACGGGGACCCGAACCCAAGAGTCTTCCTATGAGGAGCATCAACAAAAGCGCACTAAGGCCTGTTTGGATTTCAATCATGGGTATCGATTTATTATGTTCACTAATGAATTTATTATTGGGTCACAACCCCTTTTGTCGCTGGAGGTGGATGCCGATCCAAAGAGTGAACTTGGCCATGACTTTGCGGGCCTAGATGCTCGTGCTCAGAGGGAGGAAGCCGAGAAAAACAAGTCAGATGATACACCTGGGACCAGCAAGTTTCTGCAGGACACACCAAAGTGCAGTCATATCATTCTTTAAGGGTGAGGTTTTCAAAACACATCTTTATATCAATCAACATGTGTTCGGAACAATCAGCCATCTGGGCAGAATATTTTTAGCAAAACTTCAGGCTGATGTGCGCCCCCTGTCCTAGACCAAAGACTCCCTCAAGCGGTTCTTAACTTCAATGATGAGTAAAGCCGGAAAACTTCGATCTTTGGCGCGTGAACTCCGAAAGGGCTACTCGGAATCTTCTGGTGAGAAGTGCCTTGAACAAAACATGTTCCACCAGTTCCAGTCAACAATATGTTCAGTTGACACACACTGTCTGTATTTAGATAACAAATATATATCCTGATATATCACATTCCCTCGATTCCGATCTTGCCTCATCTTTCGAAGCCAGCATGCTGCAGGTGCTTGAAATCCTTGGAGGATCACATTGGGGAGGTGGACAAGCAAGATGATTCTTGCAATGAAGCGTGGGCTAAAGGCGAAATGGAAGATTTCAAAACTGAAGGGCTCCTGGGACTGGAGTTTCAATCAAAAATATCTCAATTAATTTTGAGTTTATCAACGATTCTTATATTACATAAATTTGGAGTGGGGTATGATGTTGTTTCTCATCAGCTCAGGTGGTACGTCATGGCTGAGAAGCGGATGAAGGATGCAACATTTGTGTCGAAACCTCATTTTGTTTAGATCTTTGAACTATGGATGTTAGTGATCACCACCGTCAACTGCCATCCTTCATCAACCCAGAAGTCTTTGATGATTGAGGTGCTCTAGAGCAGCGGCTGCAGAAAACAAAATCAGGACACATACTACCACGGATATGGGATGCTAAGAAGATAATGTGAACACTGGTACCTTGTTTTGTTGATGGCAGGAGTGGCAAGAAGTACTTTGACAAGAAGCCCGATGGAGAGTCTGAGAAGACAGCAAAGCCACCGAAGACCAGGGATACTAAGTGCACGTGCCACACCCCGATGGCACCTGTCACTACTTTTTCCTTGACCCCAGGGGAGCTTCGGTAATCGCATCGGTGTGGAATGTTTCCACATGAGGAAATGTGCATGGCCCCTTCTTTCAAGAGATCCATACAACATGGAACCCGGTGTCATGCCGAAGGAATCAACAACAAAGACACCCACACACACAACCACAACCGAGAACCACCACCAACAACAGACCAAACACATCACCGCTCGTCCATAGTTCCCATACCCGACTTCTTGCGGTTTCTGGCTGATGCCATCTCCGAATCTTCCACTATCTTCCAAAAATAGCGTAGCTTCCGGAAAAGGGATACTTGGTGTTTTTCTCCAGGTTTAGTCAGACTGTTGCTCAGTTGAGCGTCCGAATGAACCCAACGAACATCCAAGTGGGTGGTATCCATAGATTCTTTGATTGCTAAAGCTTCCAGATCCGACCGTTTTTCAGAACCCTTGATGGTTAGCACAGGCTTGTTGATCTTGTCATAGAGATTTCTTGAGTCTGTCACTAATATTCCAGGTACTTGAACTACGGTAGAGGCAGGATCTTGTAGACTGGTTGGAACTCCAGAAAGCTCTCCCCAAAGATATCTAATATGGAATAAATCGTCCTCACACTCAATGGCTGCCTTGGTCTCAGATGCCGCTGGGCTTCTGCACGTTCTGTCGATCTTGCTGGACCGCCAACTGAGAACCGACACTGGAGCTTGCCTACCTTCAACTAAGTCTTGGTTGGACATACCAATCAGCACCCCAGCCGTACTAGAGGTATTGTCAGGTCTGTTCGCCCAGGCCGCATCACACCAACCAACAAGGCACAATTGATCATCAGAAGAAAAGGGATGAATAACCAACTTAAGATCTTTGTCTCTCTTGATATTATAAACCAGATTGTTCACTTCAACAATGTCTTTCTGAGTGCTTTTGGGAATACAAGAAATGAGGAAACCAACATCAGCAGAATAAGGAAATCCCACTTGTCCACAAAACCAAGACAAAGCTCCTAGGACTGACCTCATTTGTGACTTCTCCGATTCCGTGGTTGGAAGGTCAGGTTGTCGTGCTTTATCTCGGCACACCGGGATCTCATGTACCGAATCCAAGGTCGTGTCTTGGGAAAGTTCGAAGCCGAAGTCCGCTCGCTGAGTGATCCGGGTTCCGCACTGAACAAAGGTTTTATCTTCCCAAGTTCCCCAACGAAATCTTTCTTTGATTTGTTTCAACAAAGATTCATAAACACCATCACCAGGAATACCTCCAAAAAGAAAATCATCAACATGAGCACAAACAACAGCCTTCAGAACAGAATTGTTATCATAATAAGCCCAAATACACGGGTCAGCTTGCATGCGCACAAAACCAATGGTACGGAAGAAATTGCAAACACTCTGATACCAAATCAAGGGAGCTTGAACCAAACCATAAGCAGCTTTCCTTAAAACACAAACCGTTTTTGCTGGTACACCCATGGCCTCACACAATTCAATAGTAGGAATACATAAGAGATTTTGTTGACATACATCTCCTTGCAAGAATGCTCCAGTCACGTCGCCCTTGCTCACTCGAAATTGTCGATTGGCGCAAAGCTGAAGAAAGCACTGTCTACCGGCTCTGGAAACAACAGGGGCGGAAACTTCCCGAAATTCATATTGAGGGTCTTGATATCCTTGGATTACAATACGTGCTTTAGCCTTTTTCGACTCCCCCGCCTCTTGTTTCCAGGTCAGCAGCCATCGCATCCGCATCGCCGCATTTGTGGATGGTTTCAGATTCTGAGGTAAAACTTCCAAACACTGTTCACGAATAAAGTTGGTCACTTCTTTATTCTTTGCTTGTGCAAACATTTCTCTTTCTTCCGGTGAAAGGAATTTTTCTCGGACTTCCACTTGTTTCCTCTTCATCTGAGAAACCACATATGCAGTTGGATCTCGCGCAAATGTCTTCCAGCTTCGGTTGGATGTTGGAACTGGCACTTCCACGGACACACCATTCTGCTCATCTGCCCAGAAAACGTCTCCTTCCGTTTCCATTTCAGGAACTGTGTCTGACACCATTTGCCGTTTCCCTGATTCATCAGGGGGCCTAGGATCAACCGGTCTCTTCGTACGATGTCTCACCAGAGGGGTTTCTTCGTCTTGAGCCCGATAATATTCATCTTCAGTAGGCATATCTTGCGTTATGTCAGTGTACATGTGTCTCTGAGGTTCCTGAGGAATGGAGGAAATGTTCCAAGGCACTTGCAACGGTCCCCGCAACTCTTCGAATGCCACTTCTCTGCTCGAGGCAGGTCGCAATTGACCCGGAGTTGCCCTAAGGAGTCTGCCACTACGATGCAACCATACGATGTTGTTAGGAGCAAGCCCTTCATCCGTTTGTTTGGTTTCAACCGCTAAAACCCTAGCCGGTCCTACAAACTTGCCCCGTCGAAAAGGTTGAGCACCATCCTGTTTGCCAACCGTCAACCGCCAATAGAAAACCAAATCACCAGGAGAAAAATGTTTCTGGGTTCTATGACCCGCGCGTTCAGCCCTGAGCAACCTTTGGGTAGCCTGAGCTTTGAGGAAAGCCGTTTCCGCAGCAACCATAAGCTTCTGCATTTCCCCAAAACCCCCATCAGCATGTTGTTGAGCATGAATCGGAAATCCATCAACATGACTTTTATGGAGTCTACCCCATTCATCAGGAGATCTACCCGTAGCATGTTGAAGAGGGGAGTAGCCATTGTACACAGCCCGGGTATTCGCCGCCCAAATAGCCTTGCAGAACAACTCCGAAACATCTTTGTGAGGAAATTCTTTAGCCAAAGCCGTCATAATCTGTTGGAGAATCTTAATACTCACTTCAACCAACCCGATCTTCCAATGAGCCTCAGCCGGTATCTCCCCAATTTCAATTCCCTCCTGAGAAAGATAGGTTTCCGCCACCTTGCTTCTCCACGGACCATTAGGATCAACCCTCAACGTGGTAGGTTTCCCAAAGTGTTGAACCCAATGTTGTTCAAAAATCTTCTTCTGTTCCTCAAACGTCGGAGTCTTCGGGGGTTGAGTAGTAATGATGGTACCAGAACGGTAACGGGTTCCTTCATCAACAAACACAACCAATTTGTACTTCTGATGAGTTTCGGGGTGGTTCCAATCAGCCACATCCGTTTGAACCACTTCAAACTTCTTATGAATGATTTCCAATGATGAGGGCAATCTGGCATCCGGTCTCTTCATCTCCTCACACGTGGGACATGTGAAGCTCTTGGCAAGGTCAAGCACAGCATTTGGCACACCACGACGTCTCAAAGCATCCACCAAGTACTTGTTCGAACAATGACCAGTAACAGAATGGATATGTTTGATGTTTCTCAAATGTCTCTCTCTCTCTTCGGGGGTAAGAGGTTCATCCGCAACCAAACCGTAACAATCATTTCGAAAGGAATCATCATCGTCCCCCTTATCATCAACCATGGTGGCTTCCGGTTCCGAAGAAACGCCGCAGTACAGTTCCCGGGATACAACATGCCATTCGTCACCCATTTCCAAACAATCAACCACCTTTTTGGCAAAAACAGGAGTATAAAAAGCAGTGTGTTTAGCTTCTCCTCCATCAGTCTTCCCATGTTTATGATTCCTTTGACACCTAAGATCCATTCTCTGTCGCAAAGTGGGTGATGATGTGGCAATGGTCCATTCTTTGCAAAGGAGCTCGTTGGTTCGCTGTGAACGCAAACCGACTGCGCATCCGGCACAGTTGGCTTTCTGGAGGCCTAAGTCCTTCACGAAATCCTGAATGAAATCAAGGTTCCATGCTTCACAACGTTTTGACAGTTCAAAATGAACATGACAACCATGTTTTCTGGCCCATTTGGCCACTTCGATCCCCCCTTTATACTGAACAACCGCATCAGCTTGTTTCTTCTTAAGATCCTGGATTTGTTGTTCAGTTCTCTGGTTCAACCGTTGTAAGGGGGAGAAGGGGCCGCATTCACAGCTTATCCATACATGTACCGGCCGTTCAGTCAGGATCAGAGTCTTGACAGCCTTGACACCTGAGGCAGTGGTAAGGTCATGGCCATTCCAATGACTGCATCTCAAATGGGAATTGGGTCCAAACCGTCGGGCTACTTCTTCACCAAGAATGCTAGTTTTGCTACAAGCAACTTCCATTAACAAAGGACGTTTGTGTTGAACCAAATCATTCCAACAACAACTGTCAACGCACTTGCCAGATTTCAATTGTTTAATCCATTGACAACTTTCATGAGTAAAATGATTTTCAACACCAGGTACCTCCTCACCGTTGTCATCAACTATGTCTCCTTGCGCTGCTTGGTGCGTTCGATGGTTCGGGACATCTCCTGGTTCTCTGTCTCGAGATTGCTCTTCTCCTCTTTGAGCTTCTCCACTTCCGCTCGAAGAGACAACATGTCTTGCCACTGCTCGCTGGTCACACTGATCACTCCGGATGCCGCACTGGATGCCTCTGACTTGGTCGGAGACGTCTTGCCTTTGCCTTTGCGCATCGCTGGATTTCCATGAGGCGGCACATTCTTTGTGGTCTTCTCTTGAGCCACTTTGCGATTGAACCATTGGACCAGGCGTCGAAGACGCCAGCAGGTTGACCCCTCTGACTGGGTCACTTTTGCCCATTCGAGGTAGCCGAAATCTAAGTTCCAAACGTCGATCATCCTGTGGTCTGAGTACTTCCCAAACCCCACTAAGTCCTGGTCCGTTGGCTCGTACTTCTCCATGATGTGCTGTTCCCCTTGATGAAACAACTGGGCAATTGTGGCATTGGGATTCACTGGAAGTCCCTGGCTGGTGGTCCACTCCTGCAAATGGACCTTCTTCCTGGCAGCACGCTTCAATGCAGCCATCTCCTCCTTCTTCTGCTCGGCTTGGGGACTGACGTGGAGGGCTCGTAGCTCGTTGAGTCGTCCTCGGATCTGCAGCATCGTCCATGATGGTGGTGCTGGTTCCCCGAGTTCCTCCAGTTTCATCCGCAGCTCTGCAATCGTAGGAGATGGCATGGTGGCAAACCGAGTCGGAATGAGAACACGGACAATCGGATTGATGAGCTTGATCACTAGAAACACCACCGACAACATCAACCGACACAAAACCACTATCAACACTCACAACTTCTTCACATGCGTGACACTTGGTTCCCTTGACAGCCAACAGTCCACAACATGAACATTCGCAAAAACTACAATCACTGATGGCCTGGGAAACACTGAAAACATCTGACTTCGTGGAATGATCATCTTGTGGAAGGTTGCTCACTCTCTTGCTGTCATTGCAACTGAGGTCTCCCCTGAGTTTTCCATGTCCATTGAGCTCAGGGGAGTGCTGTCCCTATTCGGCCTTCAAGCCGGAAAATTCGTGGCTTCTCTCAAAAGCGCCCCTCAGTAGATCTTCGGCAAGAGGAAGAGTGAGGTGTCCATTGGACTCTTCCTGCAACGTGATCACTTTCTTCTTGTCCACCTTCTGCAAAATGCATTCTCCGGTGGTAAAATCCACGATGGCTCCCAAAGACTTCAATGCTTTCACTGAAATCAAAATTGGTTGATGGGGTGACTCATGAACATGAATCTGCATAGTTCCCTTTTTGGGTCCCAGCTTCATGGCCACCTCCGCCGTGCTGATGCACGTCTTCTTCTGGCCGTTCCCAAATCGAAATGTGGGTTTGTTCTGCACGTCAACAGTCACTTTGTTGTCGCCGGTCTTCTCGATGTTCTTGTGCATGATTGCTTCGATGGCTTCCACTGAGCCAAGACTGGAAGTAGCACCACAATCCAAGATGCCTCTTCCTTGGCTCACCAGATCGGACATAGCCACAAAAGCACTGGCATCCTCTTCAGCAGAGGCAGCAATCTCGTCTGACAAGAAGGCAATCTCTGCATCCTCTTCGGCAATGAGGGACTTGTCAACCGTCTGATTCTGCTTTGGACATTGGCTTGTGTAATGATCACCACTACACTTCAAGCACTGGATGGACTGCTTTCCCGATTTGCCCTTTCCAAAACCTTTTCCTTTGCCTTTGCCACCCTTCCAGGAAGGTGGATAGAACCTTCTCCCAAGGCGAAGTTCATGTTGCCGTTGTCTCGCTTCTCGCAATGTCCTTCGAGCATCCTGTGCTTCCTGCTCTGCGGCAGCATAGGCTGCCTCACCTTCCCAATCGTCGCCAAAGTCTGGGTAGTCCTCGTCCAGGGTGTAGGCCTCATCCAAGGTTTCTTCTTCTTCTTGAGCAGCCAACACATGTCCTTTGGTTCTGTCCCTTCGGAACAAATCTTCGTCACTCCACATTTCTCGCAAGCTCTTCTCAACGGCCGCAACACTAAACTCGCCCCTGATGTTGGCGAGGATGTTGTTTCGCTCCTGAAAGTCAATGTTGCTACGATTGAGCAACAGGTACCCTACCAGATAGTCTGGCAGGAAACACTCCATGTCGGCATCATCGTAGGCAGGAAGATAGGAATCGCCCCAAGACTCATTCCAAGACCATGAAGTTCTTCCCCAACTCCACGTCTCGGATCCCCACCATTGGCGATTGTCCTCATCTTCTTCTGCATCTTCGACGAGACGACCGTTGTCTCCAAAAGGGAGATTCTGGGCTCTTGACTCATGCATAGGTCCTGGATCGTCACCATGCTCAGAGGCAGACCTGGTTGACCTTGAACTCCGAGACTGTCTCGAAGGCAACCCATATGTAGCTTGCCTCACACCATACTCCTTCTGCACTTTGACCATGGCTTTGTTGGCTTCCCAAAGAGCCTCAGCATGCCTGTTGATCCAAGAGGTCATGCTCTCCATTCTTTTCCGCTTCAAAGAAAAGAAGAAACGGTTCACGAACTTGGAAGCATTGATCAACGACGGTTTCTGGATATTGGCCTCCAGGTAATCCAAGAGGGTCGTCACTCCCCTGGGGTTGTCGACCCATCTAGGATTCTGAGCTAGAGGACGTCGTACCAGAACACGAGCAATGCCTTCCAACTCTCTCACCAGCCGTGGTCCTGCTAAGTACCTCTTGTGTACCTCAAAGCTAAGTACATATTTGTGCGCCTCCTCCTTGTACAACTCAAGAAGTTCCGGTGCCCCATCGTAAACAGGAACACCCTCTTTGGTTCTTTTGATCGAACGGTTTTCACCGCTCTCAGTCATCAGGCCCGCCTTTCTGGCTCACCTGTCGGTAACCTGGTTGCCCAGGCTCCGCTACCATGCACGTGCCACACCCCGATGGCACCTGTCACTACTTTTTCCTTGACCCCAGGGGAGCTTCGGTAATCGCATCGGTGTGGAATGTTTCCACATGAGGAAATGTGCAGATACTAAGAAGGTCAAGAAAGACAAGACTGAGAAGACCGAGAAGAAAGAGAAGAAAGAATCTAAGAAGGAGAAAAAGAGCAAATAGATCTTCTTTTGAAAATGTTTGGGGTACTTGGGGTGCCGGTTACCACTTCCACACTGAGGCTTTGCGTCACTTGTCACAAAACATTACTGAATGTACAAACTACAGTCCAGCACCGATGAGTATCAATTTTCTTGTTGGGTCGATTTGTTTCCAACGCAAAACCAAGTGTGACCCAAACTGGCACCGACAAGTTGTGAGCTATCCTCACAATCTTGGGCAGCGATCCGCGCCATCCGAAACATCTCGGACAATTTGAGGCCATCATGGACAAAAAATCATCTTAAACCGTGCCAGTGCATGACTGCATCCGAAAACAAACCATCCCAGCAGTAGACACTCCAATTTCCCGGTGTTAGATGATGTTAGATGTTGATTCCATGGTTGATTAAGGAAACGCAATTAATAAATAAAAAACATATTGCCTCCCATTACCACAGCCAGGTGTCCACGCGGGCAAAATCATCCGGGGCTTGAGCGCTGCCATTGGTGAAGGGGCCTTGGACTCAGGAATCGGATGAGTGACCTTAAGACCGGAAACCAAATCAGGATGTTGTTGTTGGAACAAATGTTGGATCTTTGCACTGATTCGTGCCTAGCTTTTCAACCTCAACGTTCCGTAGAAATGATGTGATTGTAATGAATGTTTCGCCTGATGATGGCGAGACCGCTGAAGAAGAGTTACTGGAGCTTTTCACATGTCACCGTTCAGACACTTGTCAGAATTAAAAGAAATATTTTTCCATGTCCACCAAAAGGTTCTGTATATCTTTGCGTATGTTTGGTTTATAGTCGAGTGATCATGCCCAAAAAAGGATGCTGATATGCCCTTTCCTTGGTCGACGCCATCGGGATCTCAATCCTCATCCGCTGGTATTGCTTTGCCAACATCACCGGCAACCCCGCCTTCTGTGGAACCAACACCCTATGATCGGAAAAGGAGACTAGACCTGACTATGGAACCATCATCTCCCCGATTACTTGACTTGATATCTGATTGCCAAAAAGTGGGGTGCATCATTCCGAAATTGGGAAAACTCAACACAACAGCTGGTGCAGCTCTCCGTCACTCCATTGCTGTTCTGGAAACATTGTTTCGAAAAGAAGAACCCCTTATCTTCAAGATTGGCTTCACGCACAACCCTGTTTGGCGATGGTGCAATGAGACTTACGGGTACAGCCGTGCAAAAGATGGATGGAGCCACATGATCATATTATATTATGCCAAGGAGCCTTACAGTCCTGCAATGATGGAAGCAGCTCTTATTGAGAAATATCAGAGCAACTTGGAAGCAGTTGTTTGCAAACAACAATTTTGGTTTGAATGATTTTCTGTTTCAAGTTCCCCTGGCAATGTTTTTTAAATTTTGAAAATGTTATTGTTTTGGACAACGCTAGTTTTCGCAACGCAAACCAGTTAAGGCAGACCGGGATGTAGAAACGAAAGAGCTGGCGGTGACACTGTGAAATCTGAGTTGGCCACAGACTGCAGCCGTTACACTACATACGTGGTGTACAGATCTTTCAAGTTTCCTCCACCAATCAAACCTGTTAAGATAGTGGCCCCTGGAAGCTCACGGGCTTAGACAACGTCTCACTTGACCTAGGAAATCCCAACTGGACTTTCGTGGCACGGGGTGATGGCCATGGTCAAAAAGAACGCATACTGGTTCTCAAGTCTCAAGCTGCTGCATAACAAGGCTATAGTTTTTTCGCATCATCGGAACCCAACAGCTAGGACTGCTAGGGCACCATTTGCCATCTACCATCTGGACTTCGGTTCTCAAAGCTTTGCTTCACGCTTGCTGAGGCCTCTTGCGCTGGAGCTGTGCGAGCAGCCCAGGACATAGTTGATGATTTGGGTGAAGCAGTTGCTTCCAAATCAGGGGGCCTTCTGGCCCTGTCTAGGAAAAGGGCGGACAACGGGGAGCGAGACTGCCACAGATTGATGTCCAAGAAACTGTGCTTGGCGCTTCCTATTCCAACAATGCCTTTGGACACCAAAGCCAAGAATAGCTCGTTGGAAATTCCCTTTTTGCATTTCAGAGACTGGTTGTTGTTCCTGCTAGAAAACAATTGCAGCCATATCTTGGCAGGGCTAGTCCGACCAGATGCTCAGAGAGAAGGAGACATTTGGCAAGCTTTTTGGCAAAAATTTGAAGTTCAGGAACCCAAACATCCAATCTTTGCAGCTGCAAGGGATGGTCGAGTGGACCTTCGCAGATGCTTTCCCCTTTACCTGCACGGCGATGAGGGCAGATCCAAGAAGCGGCAGCCCTTCTTGGTGGTCAGTCTGCATAGCCCTCTTGGCAGAGGGATCGAAGCGGGATTGAAAAGTGCCACAAAACGAGCATATCTCAAGATGCTTCCAAACTTTGTTGGCCATAGCTACACGAATCGATTCCTGGTTGCTGCTTTGCCAAAGGAAGACTACACTGGGGACAACAGTTTCGTGTTCGATGTGCTCATGCAAGCTGTGGCGCAAGAGTTGCGCTACATGTCTGCAGTTGGCGTGACCTATAGGGGGCAAGAATACTTTGCTTGGTGCCTTGGCGTTGTGGGCGACTGGCCCTGGCTGGTAAAGTCCGGCGGCTTGCAAAGAAGCTTCATGTGTGTGCCAAAGCACCGTGGGCAAGAAGGCCAGCGACAACGAGCGGAACCGAGGGGAGTTTGCCACATGTGTTTGGCAGGGAGATCACATTTCCCTTACGAACAAGTGGGGTCGAGGCATCCAGACTGGGAGGCTTCAGTGCTTGCAGAAAGTCCTTTTGACCGTCCCAATCCTTTGGCAGTGATTCCACACGTCGAAGGTCAGTTTCCTCTGTTCTTTCACTATGACCTTTTCCATACATGGCACTTAGGGGTGGCAAAGAATTACCTTGGCTCCGTGTTGGCAATTCTTTCGGGCCAAGAAAGCGGAGGCAATGTTGACATGAGATTCGACCAGCTCTCTGACAAGTACCGCCAGTGGTGCTCCGAAAACAAACGGCCAGCCCATTGTCAGCGGATATCCAAAGAGCACGTGTCATGGTTGAGCACGTCTCATTTTCCAACAGGAGGATGGCGCAAGGGTGACCTTTCCACCTCTTTGATGCTTTGGGTGGAGGCCCGGTTTGCTGCTGAGAGATGGGAAGATGAGGAGCTGCGGGTAGCCGGTGAAGCCGCACGTGCAATCAATAAATGCATCCGCATTCTTTACGCCAGCGGTGCTTGGCTAGAGCCACAAGTGGCTGAGGAATGTGCCAACCTTGGCCTACAGTTTCTTAGGAGGTACAGCACGTTGGCTCGTGCTGCAAATCAAGCAGGCAGACGGTTTTGGTTGGTGATGCCTAAGGCACACAGCCTTCATCACCTTTTTTTGGGGCTACTGCACAGGTCATCTGTAGGACCTGTGATGAATCTTTTGCTGACTTCTGTCCAGCAGGACGAAGATTACATCGGTAGACAAAGCCGACTGAGCCGCCATGTGAGTACAATGACTTGCTCACGACCAGTGGTGGAGAGACACTTGCAAGCTGCATATTCCAGATATGTGGAAGTTGGCTATTTAGTGTCGCCGTCCGGGTGATGACTAAAGCATATAATCCATGGCCATCACCCCAACCAGAAATTTTGGGCTTTATCTCACATTTTCTTGTGTTTTATAGCCGCACCCGGATCCACTTGGCCCACGGCTTAGCATCTTGGCAGAGATCTTCACCGGTTTGAGCACGTCAAAGCATAGGCGGTGAGCGCGGGAAATGGCAGGAATTTGCAAACCCCGTGTTTCCATAGGAAACCTGGGGTTTCCTTTGGAAACCTCGTGTTTAGAAGTTGACCTTACGAATTCTTCGGGTTCGGACTCCTAGGGTATATATATATATAAATATATATATATATATATTTACATATATATATATATATTTACATATATATATATATATATTATATACATTTATATATCCATAGTTTTGTGTGCATGCCAGGCTACACCCGTTGGCACCGCCCGTCGGCATCACCGTTGTTCACGCCTTGGACCGCGACCTCCGCAGGACTCGTCCGTGGAAAACCATGGCGAAGCCCCGCCGCCGAAGAGGACGCCCCACCAGCAACTGGAAGTTGGGTCTGCCTGGACAACCCCAGTTCTTGATGGTGGTTAGTATGGTTGGTAATGATGGTTAGTCATGCTTAGTGATGGTGCTTAGTAATGGTGTTTTTAAACCCCTGATGGTTTGTAATGCTAGTTGGGTCCTGTAAGTTGGGTTTACTGTCAGTTGTTTATGGTGGTTAGTGGTGATTTGTAATGCTTAGTACTGACAAGTTGTACTGGTTCTATGGTGCTTAGTGCTGGTTTATGGTGATTAGTATGGTCAGAATAGATGGCATTGTTAGTAATGCTTAAATGATGATTGTCTGTGGCGGTGGAAATGCCGTAATGCCAACCCAGGATAAGCTAAACCGCAAACTAGGATGAAACTCAACCCCCAACCTTGATTGATGGGGGGTATCTTACAAGTTCGCCGACAGCTTTCCCTTTTGAAATTGTATCCCCCCAATGTATACACCAATGAAATTAATTAATGCAAGGTTAACATTAATGATCATTAATGGTTTGCAAGCGTGAAATGATGGTTGTTAGTGATGAGGAACTATGCTTGATCGTTTTGACCTTCCCCAACTGCAACTGGTCGAAATCACGCTATAATTCATGAGAACTGATGAGTTGATGGTAAATGGGGTCAACAAGCTAGCTAGTTGATTGTTGATTGGTTCGCAGTTAATGGTCAATGAATGCTCAAGGATTGATAAGCTTGTGAATGATGGTTCGCTAGTTGGTACAAAGGATCGCGGCCGGTACAGATTCGTTGAAGATAACTTGGGTAAGTACTCAATTTTAAGAAACCACCAAACGGTGGATTCTTCACCAGCTATGTTCGACAGTGGATTCTCCAGTTGAACTCCGCGCAGGAACAAACTCTTTGGCGTATGCTCCTTTATCTTAGTCGTGGAGATGTGCGAGCGCTTGTGCTACTACACACTGCAAGGTGCGCAAGCGCAGCCATGGCTTGACAGGAAGATCACAGTGTGACATGCAGTGGCTGGCGTCTGGGGTAGAGCCCGGTGGCCAACGTAGTTTAGTCATTTATTACCAATATATATATAGATAGATAGATAATCAGATAGATAGATAGATAGATTCCATAAGGGTCAATACTAATTTTCCCCACAGTTCGCTGGTGATCTACCCTCTAAACGATTCTAAACAGTTCCTGGGATTCGGCCACCACTAGCCACCCATGAAGCACCCGGAATCATGGGTTGCGTTCTTTACAATCAAATATGGAGTGTCTGAATAGCTGGATCTACCATTGTGGAAACCATTCTGAATCATCATGGAATGATCAATAACGGTCCCAAAAAAAGGATCAATAATGTTCCAACCATTTGGTTGAATCTTAATCAACCAAAACAATCCACCGAATCAGCACAAAATGATCAACTATAAGGTGACCGTTCATCAGCCATCATTGACCACCCGCCATGATCTTTGGTGGCTCAGTGCATGGCTTGTCACGTGATCGTCAGGTTCCCAGCGCAACTTCCTGGAAGATGCCGGTGGAACAGGACGCCCGGAGCTGTGGAGAGGTACATGGGACGAGGAATCGATGGGTGGAAGACATGACGCATATGGTTGGGTTAGTGACTGGTTGTAATAAGCCAACCATAATTTGGGTTAATAAACAGTAAAGATTTCTACTTATGATTATTACAATGGCGGTTTCTCGAAATGGGTCCCCTTAAATCATTCAATATGAGCCATTTTTAGATAAATAATGATAAATACAAACCATCCATTTCTGGGGTCCCCTATTTAGAGAAACACCTATGTGGTTGGGTTAATAACTAGCAACAATGGTTCAGACCCATGGTAAATGAATAGTTTAGATATGGTTGATCATAAGATTTCCACGTATGATGATTATGTTTAATTTAATGGAACAAATGATGCGTATGGTTGGGTTAAGGCCTGGTCGTAACAAACCAACCAGAAGTTGGATTTAAAAACCAACCATCAAGACCCATGATGGGTTATCATAACCAATTTTGGTAATGATTGGGTTAAGATGGTTGGTTATCATAACCAATTTTGGGTTATCATAACCAATTTAATCCAACCATCTTATGACCCATGATGGCTTATCACAACCAATTTTGGTAATCAATGCGTATGGTTGGGTTAATAAAGTGGGGTACCCAAAAACCATTGGTTTATAATAGATGTCCAATATAAAAAGCCATATTAGGGGTTCATAATTTTGACCCATACCCAACTAGCAACGATGGTTCAGACCAATGGTAAATGACAGGTTTCAATGGTTGCTCATTTCCACTTGTGATGATCATGTTTGATGGAAAAGATTATGTGTATGATTTGGGTTCATGGTAAGGAACACGTGGGAACCAAGAACTGTTAGTTGTGGCCACTAAATGGCTTATAGCCATCCTGGAGTAGATTGAATCTGACATTTTGATATTGAATCTGGGGGATCTTTTATCTACTCCAGGATGCTTGAGTGTATGGAATATGTTTGAGTATATTGTGTTTTGTATTACAAAATTGTTTTTTTAACGCATATGATTTGACAGTTTTGCATTACTAAATGTATCGTACAAAGGAATCATTGAACTCTGAGAACTGGGAGTCGTGCAGGGGTTTGCTGGCCCAATTAGATTATTTTCTGGTGCCCCATGCAGGGGTACAAACTCGTTCGAGCCAGTACCGGAGATAACGCTCCGCCACAGAATGCGTAGATAAGGTCTTGACGGTTCGTGTCAATCAAGGTTGAACGTTTGTTCATTTGAAAGGAAATCATGGTTGATTACTGTAGTAATGGGAAACCAATTATGCTTGTAGAATCGTTTTCAACTATGTCATTAGTAATGGTTTTCTATTAGTAATGGTTCATGCTGGCAACTCGTAATTGCAATACCAATGCTGAGTCGGTTGGACATAGTCAAATACCAACCATAGAATGATAGATTGACATACTCAAACAGTTATTGGGGCTTCTGTTCATGTGAACTGACCCACAATCAAACAAGAGTTAGATCAACTCATTTCACCAGATTACAGGGAGATGGCCCATGGGCAAATTACAGACCCGCAAGGATGGTCGATGTCATTTGTTTCGTTTCCCATCCCAGTGTATGCCATGGACGGAAGGCTCATTTTGGATTGTGAAGCCCAACGAGCATGGCCAGGGCTACCCATGCCACGGTGACATCGTTGTCGAAACGGCAAATTCGGACCCCGGCACGTGACTCCAGGGGAAGGTGATGCCAGTGGTCTACATGGACCACTCCCGTGGCACACAGCCCACCCTGCAGGATACACAACGGGCCACTTGATGTCTGAGATGGTGCTGCAAAAGTTTCACCAGTCGTGGTGCTGCAAATACGAACGAGAAGGAGGTCAATACATGCTTGGAAAACAAGATTGCAGTATCAATTTGTTCAACAGCGTGCGCCTCCTCATGCTCCGGCTTTGGAATCGCCCTCCGTCGGCCAGCGAGGAGGCTGTTCAAGCCCTTGTGCGCTTAGCACTGGTCTTCTTCCCTCCCAGCCTCTTGGTTTTATAACTACTACTATAGACCGCGGCCGGGAATCTTTCAAATAATGCGCCCCAAACTTTGTAGTGCATCCGAACTCCTCACTACTCGTCATTGACCATTGCGGGGGGCGTATTACGATCGGTTCCGATTTTGCAACCATCATTCACCATCCACTGCTCGAACCATCATTATTCGTCATTGACCATTGATAACCGCCATTCAACAGAACCATTGCCAGCCACACATTTGTATGTTTGTCATTGTCACCACAATTCACTGTGTGATTTGTACACCACGAATCGTTCTTTGCATTTGTTCCCTCCCTTTACACCATTGATTTCCCATCAGTTGATTAACGAAACTAGTCATGCACCATGAATTAAGCATTGATCAACCATTCGCCAACTAGTCATCAACCATCAATGAACCATCATCAATATTATTAAATATATACATTGTCCATTGATCCCCCATTGACTGAGTTCATTATCCAGTAGTTCTAACTACTACTGGTTGGTCGTTTTGATCATTTTTTATTTTCCCTAGTAGTTATTAACACTTGGTTGGTTGACAAGCATATTTTTCAAAGGGGTGGTGAGCACCACCAACCAGATCAGCTTACCACTTTACGAACCCTCATCGCCATCATTCATCAGCAGGACGCGATCGCGGCATGCAGGCCAAGCAGGGAGCTGGTCTTGGGATGCCACCAAGCAGCCCAGGGATCCGGGAGCGACCTGACAAGGGCTGATGGTTATGAAAGATGTTAGTACTAATCAGCTTATCCTCAGTTGAAACCAGCTGTGAAATTGCAAAAATGTTTGAACCAACTTCTTACCAAGACGAAACCAGCAAAACAGCTTCCTGCCTCGTGTTTTGAAACATTTCGTTTTGTTTTGTTGGTTAGCCATGATCAAGGTAAGTTGTTTGGCGGGGGTTCACACATGTGTTTCATCTTCCCAACATTTGGGATGAGTGTCCCCGTTTCAGAGGTGTCGAACCCCCAGACGATCAGTTGACTCCCTTTTTCTTTCGACCTCTGACAACTGTGTACCGCTTCGCAATAGGATCTTGTTGAGGGGAACTGCTGGCTATCGCAGTTGTTTGCTATGGCTATGGGAACCGCTTGTGAGCCGTTCCGATTC
The DNA here is from genome assembly GCA_009767595.1 of Symbiodinium kawagutii. Lineage (NCBI taxonomy): Eukaryota > Dinophyceae > Suessiales > Symbiodiniaceae > Symbiodinium > Symbiodinium kawagutii. The sequence continues at coordinate 71,386 of VSDK01010788.1, read as the reverse complement.
TATTGGTTGCTGTGCAAACCATTAATTTGTATATATGTAGCTATTTATGGCTACATCATCGCTACATCCACTGTAGATCAGCCAATGACAGTATGTGATATGTGTCGACTGAACAATTTGAGGGGGGCAGCTTTGTACGATACGGTGAGGTTTCCCCAAATGTTTAAAACCTCTCTATCCTTGAACCACTGTTACGATTTCTAATAAAGATAAATCAATTCATGTACAACAATTGGTTTGCCCACAATCTTGTATTCACGTGTTGGTAAGGCAAGATGAAACATGAATTATTTCACCCCCCCATCAACAATGTTAATTGAAGAACAATCAACCATTGATGAATCAATAATCGTCTACTCATTAATCATGTACCATAAATCAGCCATCGATTGACTTAAATGATCCACAAATATCCATACCCTTGGAACCCAAACCCTTGAAATTTGTAGGGTCTCACCCGAGACCTCGGGTATGTTCGACAAAATCAAAATACCCCGGGTTTCTTTTGCAAACCTCGGTTTTTCTTTGTCGAACCCGTACCAAACCCGTATTTAACCCGTACTAACCCCGTATTTTACCCGTACTAACCCCGTATTTAAATACTGGTTTGGAAAACCTCAGGTTTCGGGGAGAAACCTCAGGTTTTCCGACAGACCCTACGTTTTTTGCGGGTTTGGGTTCTCCAGGTAGTCATCAGTCGGCCATTTATCAACAATCATTATCAATGATTGCTGGCCGTTGACCCATCATACACCCATCATTGTATCATCATTAAGGAATACATGGAATACGCTGTGCGTGCTTCATCGGATTTCCGAATACCTTAAAGCCATGAAATAAACCATCAATATCCATCAACTAACGATTCTTAAAAACGATTCACTCTGATTAATGATTAAGTACTCGTAGCGATTGTGACTAACCACTAATTCACCCATAGCATGTAGCAAGCTCCGCTATTCAATCGTTAATTAGTCAAGCATCAAGCTTGATCAAGCAAATATCACCTTAACTTGATCATCAATGGATTTGGGAGGTTAGCCGCTGATATAACACACTAAGTGTCAATTATGAGCAACTCCACAGTCATGATCATCATATCCTAAGCAATTCTCATCATTAGACACTAGCATTATCATGTTAATTGACTAGCCGCATTACTCATGCTAGTTGACCAAGCATTATTATGGCAGTGGGTCAAAACCCTTAGTCCCCCTGGTTCCCTACTATTAACCATGGTTTTCCTTATATTATTGTTGGTATCTATCCCCCATTACTTGGTTAGTTAACTGCTTGACCCATAGCCATTTACTTGGTATATATCCAGTACTACTGTTGGTTATCATTCCCTATGATTAACTATTAACTAGCTAGTTAACCCTTGGTTGGTTGGTTAACTGCTTGACCCAAAGCCCCTTATGATACTCAAGCATTACTTGTGGACCATGCTCCGTGGCCAGGCCTCAACAGCCTTCTCCGTGTCGGCCAGCTGGAGTGCCTTGGCGGATGGGATTCGCTGAGGCAGTGAAAAAGAAGGGAATGCTGTGGTGATCAACTGGTGAGATCCGGTAATATCTGGTGATTAACTGGTCAGATCTGGTGATGTCTAGTGATCAGTATGGTTTTTAGTGTTGTGGATAGTTGTGGTTGGTATTTTTTGTTTTGTTTTTGGTGGTGAACTGGTGAACTAGGGCCACTAAAAGCGATACCCATCAATACTATATGTGGATAAATTGGTTCTTTGTAGTGCTTCTTGTGGGGTAGTTCACAAACCAGAACGTATATTCCCTTGAATGGTTGGTTGGTGGTTGATGCAGAGTGAATTTGAGTGGATGTGTAGAGCTTCATGACCAACAAAAATTTGGGGAATATGATGGTTACCGATGCTTTGGTTAACTGGACGGGTGGCTTCAAGTCGACAGTTTAGTAGTGAACTAGATTCGATCGGCGTTAGCAACTAACAATAGTGTAGACAAAGGTTAATCATGATGGTTAAAGTTGGTTGTTGGTTTCAAGATGTTGTTCCATGTTCACGCATATCTAGGGATAATGGTTTCTAATTGACGACGTGACATGCTTTTGTAATTCTATTTACATGTTGTAATGCGGTAACATGTTGGTTTGTGTCGATATGTATATAATATGTAATTCGAATATGTTGATTTGAACATAGCAAACATTGTCCGCGTCTTTGCTTGGGCAACTCAATACGGGGATACTACTCCGAAGGGCAACTCTGGTTGGCGATTGCAAGGGTCTTCCAAAAACCATCCCCCCGATCAAGCCAGAAAAAAAGTTGGATGAGGTCTGGACAAAACTCCAGATCTGGGAAGCGATCATTGGATGTTGAAGTTTTTGTGCCACCCTCAAAGAGATTGCGCGCCAGCCAAGTGAAACCAGTGACTCTGAATTGATTCCATGAGGGAACTTTGAAGCTGGAATAGTGGTGCTTAAATCACCACAAGAGCTTAGGCCTTCGTCGAGCTGGTGCGTCCATTGTCCAAGTTCTGCATGATTTCTGCGAGCCAGGGGGGGTCTTTGATAGATGTACGCAATACAGTCTGTGGGTTTTTTCCTGCTAACATGTTACAGTGACACACCGCAATGTTCCTTGCTTCCGCAGTTGACAAATCGCTTGAAAGATGGGCTGCTCGGTTTCCGGTCCATTGGAAAGCTGGTGTTGATCTGCAGATGTGGGATGTCGTCCTCTGAATCCCGTTCCATCAACGATGGCGATGGGAAACCTGTGGCTGGAAACAATGGCCGTCCTGGATTCCAGGTATTGGTCACATCCACGACATCCGTGGTGAATAACTCCAGCTCAAAGCACAGTTTTCTTTCCAGACGGGCACGTCGTCAAGTGGTTGCTCTTGGGCCTGCGAGAGGCAAACGGCAAGAGTACAGTGCGACACCACAAGCAACCACAAGCCATGGTGGTTTTCATCTTCTCTGGGTATGCAGTACTCCACCAGGGCCACGTACAAGTACAAAGCCCTATCTGGCTGCTTCAGGTTGGAAGCTCAGCCAACGGCCTGGATGCCATCAACCTCTTGTTAGAGGTGGTGCCTCCCAAAAATTTGTTGGGCGGAAAAAACTCTTGATGACAAAGTTCAGTTATATCAAAACCGGTGTTTGTTGAGTATTAGACTGAAGCATACTAAATGATTTATCATAATTTTCTGCAAGGGCTTGTGATATTGCCAACCACCCGTTGCAAAGAGTCTCAAGTGGCTTTCTTTACGATCCTCATTTGGCAATATATTGATTTTGCATCAACCATCGTAAACCATGAATAAATCATTCATATTGAGCATGGTATGAAGCAAATACTATGCACAAAATATCTTGGTTCGCAGCTGTTGGAAGCTCCAACTCTTCAGTAGAAATCCTCTGTTTTACACGCAACTTCCTTGGAATCCTTGGTTTCCACAGCTGGTGGCAGCTCCAACCACTGGGAAATCCCCATCGTCTCAGGCATGGTCTCCTACCTTTCCTGTATGCTGGGCGGATATTTGGCAGATAACCGCCTGGGACGTTACAGGACGCGCGGATGTGGATTAGTGATGTGCCCACGGGTGACAGTTGGGGGGGTTTCATGTTATATCGGGACCCCAAGAATTAATGCTTCATCACAAAAAGTTATTCATATGAGTGAAAAGTGAAGTATTACTAAACAAAAATCAGCCACAAATATGTTTCAAACATGATTCACATTAATCACCAAAATATTATAAACAAAAAAAACAAATCATCCATGTTTTACTCAAAACACCCAGTTGGTGAAGGAGGTGCTGGTGGTTGACCATAATCTAGCGGGTCCCATATTTTTCTGGGATTGTTTTCCATTTTTTGTGGGATTTTTTTCCCGTTTTCCAAGCAAGCGAACAAGCAAGCAAGCAAGCAAGCAAGCAAGCCAGTCAGGCAGTCAGCAAGCAAGCAAGCAAGCAAGCAAGCAAGCAAGCAAGCAAGCAAGCAAGAAGTCCAGTCAGCAAGCAAGCAAACAAGCAAGCCAACCCTAAAACCATCAGCCTTAAAGCCAACCTTAAAACTGCACAACCATACAATGAACTCTAAAACCAAATCTTCAAATTCAACCCTACAACTATAAACCTTAAAAGCAGCCCTAAAACCAGAAAACCTCAAATCAACCTCAACACTAAGCAGAAGCCCTAAAAGAAACCCTAAAGTCAGAAAGCCCAAAATCAGCCTCAACCCTAACCAGAAACCCAAAAAGCAACCCAAAAATCAGAAAACTTCAAATCACCCCCAAGAAACATCAAGAAACTGTAAACCTTAAAATCAACCCTAAAGCCAAGAAACAATCATGACATCAACCATAGAAGCATAAACCCTAAATTCAACTCTAAAACCATCAGCCCTAAGCCCCAACCTAAAAAGAGAAATCCTAGAAGGAACCCTAAGACCGTAGACTCTAAAGCAATAAACCTTAAACTCCACCCTAAACCATAAACTCTAAAAATCGACCTAAACCAATCCTACAACAAAAACCAAAAAAAAGACACCCAAGGCCATAAAGCCCCAAACCCGACCCTAAAAGCACAAACCCAAACCTTAAAACCGCAAAACCATACAATGAACCCTAAAAGCAAAAACGTTAAACCCAACCCTAAAACCGCAAAACTATACAATGAACCCTAAAACCATAAACCCTTAACCCAACCCTACAACCATAAACCCTCAAAGCAACCCGAAAGTCAGGAAACCTCAAATCAACCTCAACCCTGAACATAAACCTACCAGGCACGGGTCTGAACCGGAAAAGAAATCCCCAAAAAGTCGGGAAAAAAATCCCCAACCTGCCCATGACCCATAATCTAGCTAGTGGTTTTTAAACATGTGTAATTTTGCCCATTGACTTGGTGATGTTTGGTTTATTTGCTAACATTCTTCGGATAGGTGATAACGACCAACCAGTCATGTTCATCATTGATGATAAGTTTGAATTTAGCACAGATGCTTGTTAATGCTGCAGGTCATGAGTATTTTTGTGGCATGAATGTGGGAAGCAATATCAGTTTGCTTCCCACAATGTTGCTGGTAGTACAGCAACCAGACTTCCTATTGTGACTATTTGTTTTACAGAACCATTCATGTAAATACCACCTGTAATTACCACCTTGATAAGTTAACCATAAGAATCCCTTAAATTGCCGCAGTTGATGGTTATTACCAGTTATTACCCCTAGTAAGCCAGCCGATTCAGCATGGTCACCTTGATCGATTAGTTGCTTAATCTTGTCGGATAATAGAGATTGACCCGTCCCCAGCCGATGTCTGCAATTTCGGAATAACTGTGGAAATCATGGTCAGATGTTCAATACTTTGTGGTCGAACAACAGTTTTATTTGAAAATGGAACATGGGCAATTCGTCCGCAAGAGTGACTGAAGCCCGATGCACTTGTAGGATGTTTTGCATTGATCAGCCAAGCTTTACCGTGCAGTGACTAAACAAGACTTGTTGGTTGTTTGGTTCTTTCCAGCCATTGACTCAGGTTGATGTGTTGATTGATAGCTGGCTGGTTGTTTTCGCTTGCTATCGCCCACGAATTGGTTGCTGGTGTCTTGTGAAATGATAACGCCAAGTAATGAACCACCATTACCTTTTGGTAACCTAATCTGGCAATGGAAAATCCACCACAGAAATACTGGGTTTAGCACGGTTTCCCTTGAATTTGTTGAGTGAAATTCCAGTTATCCAGATAAGTTTACCGGATGGGAAGCTGTGAAAAATAGCAAGGTTTTTAACCACTAGACAATATATATATATATATATATATATGTATGTATTTATATATATATATATATGTGTATATATATATATATATTGTTTATTTATTGTATATACATATCAATACAATGAACTGTTTTCATTGAGAACAAGGAATTATGAATCACTATATACTTATCCACAAGTAACCATTATAGATGCATTAAGCATTGGTTGGTGTATGCCTTTGAGTATCATGAGTGATCAAACGACACCGGAGCATTGCACTGTGGTGAACAGGTCCACATCACCGACACTGGAATCGGACTGCACATCTCAAGTAGAAGTGTTAAGCACTTTGATTTCATGAATTGCTTTGACCCTAACACTTAACATGAATTGCTTTGACCCTAAACATTAATGAATTTCTTGGATTTAATGTTAAGCACCATTCATTAACCGTAACGAACCCAACCATGATTATTAAACTGTTCATCTTGTTTTCTACCCACCAAGCCCCGTTGTTTTTCTGGCTGCAGGACCATTTTGTACTTCGCGGCCATCTACGTCCTAGGCGTCGTCGTCATTGCGCTGTCGGCCATTCCAAGAGTCATGGAAACGTCTGGCAGCGTGCCGATCTATTTGCCACTTGGGCTGAGCCTGGAACCCGAAAAATGGAGGATCAATAATGGTTAAGGTCGGTTGATAGTGGATAGTTAATGGTTGATCTTGGTTGATAAAGCTTAGTGGTGATGGATCAACTTGTTAGTTGATGAATGGTTGATAGAGGTTAGTTTATGGTTCACAGTTGTTGAGAGTGGTTGGTAATGGTTTGTATGTTTGAAAACGGAGAATGAGCCACATAATGGAATCCAATAAGACCAACTAGTGGAATCCAATAAGGATCAAACATTATAGTATATCGGCAAATGGTTGATTTACTGATGGTTGATACGTGTTAAGAATAGACAATAATGGTTCGGAATGAATGGTTGATAATGACTAATGGTGGCTAAAAATTGTTGATGAACCGAATTGGAGTTGATTGGTGGTTCATCAATGATGCTTAATTAGTGATGGTTGATTGCTGATGAATTGGTCAACTAGTGGTAAAATGATGTTTACTCACAAAATTGAAGCTGATATATCGCGGTATATTGCTACGGGTCATAACCAAGCATCCAGCAAAGAGGTTGTTTCATTGGTGGTCAGTCAAGGATGTTTAATTGATGATGGCTCATAAGTGGTGAAGTGATACTTACTCAAATGGTAGACCACCGGTTGATTGATGGTTGACTTATCATTAAACAGTCGACCATTTATCAAGCGCAAACCAATTGTTAGTGATGGCTAGCTAATGGTGAATTGAAAGTTAGTCAACGATTCCTAATGGTTACTGGTGGTTAATTGTTGGGAAATTATGGTGAATTGATGGTGAATTGAAGGGTCAACTGATGATGAATGATGGTGGCTAGCGGTGAACCGGTTCACCAATGGTGAATGAGGTGAGTGATGAGTAATGGTAGGTTAGTGATTATTGGTGATGGTTCGCGATGGTTCATGATGGTGATGGATCGCCAATGAGCAAAAATGACAATGTTCAAACACGTTGAACTGTGACCAATTGACTGAGCAGGTGTAGTAACAAGCTAAGCAAACAGCTATTCCTCAAGGTTTGCCTGGGTCTTTAAGGGATCAACCAATCACAGGATGGGCATGCGCAGCAGTTCATATTTTGGTTCCACAGTTCTACCATACAATTCCACAAAATAATTCCACAACAATCCAAACACTGAAACCACAAGATAGTGACCAACCACATCGAACCACCCAACGATTTCCAACGACCAACGAGCCAACGGTCGATCCCACCGTCCACCCCCACAGGGCTGCAGCCATTGAGGCTTGGTGCCTTCGTCTTTGTCGCCCTTGGGACTGGAGCCATCAAACCCAACGTGATGAATTTCGGCGCGGATCAATATGACACCCAGGACGCGGCTGGTGGCCATGGCAGTACTCTGGTTTCATACTTAGGGAATGATATCCAACAAAAATAGGGGATGTACCAACTATAGGGTGGTTGATAGGGCTTGGATTTGTGTTTTGTACCACTGCCATGGCGACTTCTTCCTCCGACCCAACCGGACGTCTCCATGCACTTGTTGATCCTGAAGCTCCTGAAGGTATGACACCGATCACCGTCGATCAACTCCAAAGGGGCTTGAACAACCTTGCAGCTGAGGAGATTCCTATTCCAGTTGATGACGAGGATCTCGATGCTCCTTATCTTTCCTACGATGCGGCCACCGAAACCTTCCATCATCGGGATAGCTGGAAGAAGCAGAGGTACAACAATCGCTGGCTCACCAATTGGTATGACTGGAACCTCCAAAGAGAATTGCAAGAGGTTTGGACTATCGAGAAATTAATTTGCCTCTCTCGAAATTACCAAGATAAGTATGGGGGAAGTTGGCGTCCAACAATTCATGAGCCCTTCCGCTGATGAATACTTGCACATGGCCAGCGTGGTCGATGGCGCCAAGAAATACTACCAGCGGGAGAAGAAGTGGTGGGACCACCAAGTGTACTGGAGCCTAACCATTTGGAGCTGCCCTGGACCGATCTTGACTGCAGCTGAGACTTGATCATTAGAGATAATTGAAATAAATAATTATCATAATGATGATTAGCAATCATTAGCCGTCAATGAACGGTTTATCATCATTGATAGAGATAATTAATAATTAACTATAATAACTGACAATAATAGTCGAACAACCATGTCTGACACCCAGGAGCAGCAGAACTTGTGCTGCGATGGTCACAACAAGCAGGTAGATCGGATAGATTGATCTCCTTCCAGCGCTTTGGAGCTAAGGGTATCCATATATCCCTTATGTTACCAGGAGTGTTCTAAGCAACTGGTAGCTATTGAAACACACAACCAGAGCAAAATCTTGCATGAACTGTCTTTATTGGCCAAATGTGTATGTGTATGTTCGATGTTTGATTCATTTATCATTTATCATATGAATTGCCTCCCCTTTGAACTGTGCAACTGAGCATCGACATGTTGCATCGATTGATGAGTATTTTTTAGAGCATTGACATTGCCGCTTGCCAGGGGGGTGTTTTGGTATTTTGTTCTTATACATAGTCATGTGCATTTATCTCTATTTGTTTACACATACAAATGTCATTACATACGTCTCACTTTCAGGTAGCCCCCGGTCAGTGCTACGAGCATGGGAGATGGTTGGCCACCTGTTTCGATCATCGGCTTGGAGCGACCTACAACCCCAATGGTTGTAGCTATATTGATGGCTGGTGATGAACATCGCTTCATGGTAATCCAACAGTTCTGATTGGTTGTTTGCGTGCAGACCTAATGGGTCATATCCATCAATAGGACCGGGGTTGATGTTCATTGTGCCGCACGATGGTTCAGTGGTCACGGCTTGTGTTTGTATACAATGTAAATGTATATAAACATAATTTGTACGGAAAATAATGCTTTACAATCATTGGCATATACACCAGTGAACCACATCTATATTTACCACTATCAACCAGTGTGTACTGTATATGATATTATATACCCATTTACTTGCAATGATTAGCGATGGTGAAACAATTGTTCATAGTGGTCGATTGAAGAACCAGCACTGATCCAACAATGATTGGGAGACCAAAAATCATGTACTAGTATCCCCTCAGTACGATACTTATCGGATGATAGCGGATGATGAATGTCATTACCAACGGACGCCTGATAGATGCTTACCCCACGAGATGCTTAACCTACAACAGGGCTGTTAATCGTGAATCGAAAGCGGGAAATATGCTTATTAATGTATGCAATCCGAATCCATGGTTAACCACCATAAATGGATCCTTGTCAATGGTTGGTAATCAACAATGTTTAATAGCTTGAATAGCATCGGTTAAGTCCGTTAGTGATGCTTAATCCCAGGACTTAAGCTTCTAAATCCGTTAATCAGGTTCATCAACACATTATCAACCAGCATGTTCATTAAGATGGGACATCTTAAACGGTGAATCATGGATGGTTATCAAGGTTCATCTAAACATCCTTTGGTAAACCAACCGGTCAATGGATCATCCACCACCAAAATAACTGATTTCCCAGGGTTTCCATAAACAACATGTGAATTTTCCATTTCCAGGTTAGGGATTACCAGATACTGAGAGTCGTGGTTGCTCCCCACCCGTACGTTGGATCCTGGCCTTGGTCGTGAACCAGCAGGATCCAGAAGAGTTGGTGCAGCAGACGGCCTTCTTCTCGTACTTCTACCTCACCATTAATATTGGTGCCTGGGATGGTTGGTTGGTGGTGGAGAATGGGTTGGTTGGTGGTGGAGGATGGTTAGTGAATGGTTTATTGATGGTTAATAGTATATAATTGGTAATCAATGGTTAGTTACTGATCAAATTGATGGTTAATATTGGTGCATTGGATGGTTGGTTGATGGTAACCGATGGTAAACGATGGTCAATACATGGTAGATAGTGGGTGATAATGGCTTATGGTAAGTTGCAGTGCTGAACAGTGATCAATACTGATGATTCATACTGATCGTTAATAATCGTTTTTGACGGTTTATCACCATTGATGGTTAATCGATTATGGCTAGTGCCTGGGAAAGTTGCTGATCGTTGTGAAGGACGGTTGATAATGGTTAATTTGATATTTGGACAACGTATGCTTGTCAAGCATGGCTGATTGATGGTCAACAGTGGTCAATTAAGTTATGGCTCGTAAAAGGTCGGTTAAGAATGGTCAGTCATCAATATTGGTTGGGGTGGAAAGTACAATAATCGTTGTGATGCCGCCATAAAGGCCACAGTCGTAATGAGAAAAGAACATCACTCCTTGTAACTACTGCTGGCCATGGTGCTGGCTCTGCCATTATCCCCATGTCATAATTCTTCTTTGACAATGTTGGAAAGACAGATGTGGGAAACTATCAGTATCACATTCCCTGATAAAAGTTGATCATGTCATTGACATGGTTGCCTCTACAATTGCCACTGCTCATTGTTATTTTAGTATCACTGTCATATTGTTGATTGCCATTGAGGTAATGAGCTCTTAATGGCCATTGGCAACTACTTAGTAAGCAGCATTTGGCTATCCAGCGGTAATGAACAATTCAGAATGGTTAACTACCAGTGATAGCCATTGGAAACTATAGTCAATTCATGTCAATTCATCCTTTACTTCAAGCATCTTCAACAATAAACCAACCATAACTTTTGGGTTTCCAATGGCTTAAGACACCGCCATATAGTAGTTTTGTTTTTGAATAGTGTTGGTGATTATACCCTATTGTCAACAATGGTTGATGACATGATGACCCTTATCCCCTATGATTTTTCATTAACTGTTGTATAGCCATTACTAACCATCGTAAACCGTCTTTGTTCACCATTATTAATGACATTCTGACCACATTATAGACCATTGTCAGTGGTTCTAACAGTTATAACGCAATATAAGACTCTAGTTAATCACTATGAACTATACTTAACCATGTAGAAATCCTATGGTGATAACCCCTATCAATGGTTATAACCCTACAAAACCATAGTAACCACGGAGAAATCCCATGGTCATAAGCCCAACAACGGCAGCAGCATCGCATCGCGGCGCTGATCACCGCTCTCCCAGGCGTCGTCTTCGCCATGGGTTACACCGTGAATTTGGCCACCAGCGGCAGCACCGAAGACTCTGCCGGGGCCGGCGCGCCGGCGGCACGGGTGAAGCGTGGTGGTTGTTGCCATGGGAAAACCATGGGAAAACCGTGGGTTTGAGAAGGGGTTGATAGGTTTTGTCAAAGGTGAAGAATGAGTCAAGCTGATAAAGTTGAGGATGGTTTATGGATGAGAATGAATAATAGTTGAGAATGGATAGTGAGAGTGGTTGGAAGTGGTTGATAGCAAGCTGACAAGGGTTAATAGTGGCATCGGTCAACCATAGGTTGAACCATGGGTTAGTTGTAGGTTGGACTCACATTGCTTCATCATGAGTCATGGGTTGATTGCTCTGATGATGGCTCACGCACGGTGATTGATCATAGTTGAGCAACAATAGTGGTTACTAATCGGCTAATGGTAGGCAAACAATGGGGTTGATGATAGGGTTGGAATGATCAATCGTGCTCAAACATTTGTGATTGACTTATACTTATCAACTTTCGCATTCATGGGCAATTCATCGGTTGATATGATTGCTCGTAGTCTGTAATGGCTTCAGATTTAGCCGAACTAAGTGTTCAATCAAGAAACAGTACTTATAGCAACGATGATAGCGATGTTTTTGATGACGATGATGATGTGATTGATCAGCTTTTTTTGTTGTGCGTGTGATCAATGGCGGTTGACGACTGATTTCAGCCAAGTAACATAAGGTCTATTTCCAACTTTAGATTGAATATGTTGTGAACATATTTGCTGGAATCACCAATTTCTAACAGCAGCGACCTCAACATCAACAAATACGAGCAAGTGTGGTGATGGAATTGATGAGATTGATGTTGATGAGGATTCTTTGATGAGGAGCAGCAGGAAGCAGGAAGAAATCAGCATCATGGTCTCCATCCACTTTGACATTGTTGTTGGATAAATGGATTGAGGAACCTTTACAGTCTGTCGATTGCTGGTTGTCGACTGCTGTAGGGATATCCATTGGAATCCATCACTAGACGTTGCAACCCTGCAGCTTCCGTGCCGTATGTAGAATTTGGTGCTGGGACCCATAGCTAGTGTTTTCCGGTACGGTTGACTTCTTGGTGGTTTCCCTTCACCAGCATGAGCAAACAATACCGGGTAATAGCTGATGGTAGGTCATGGGGCGATTTTTGAATAACCAGCAACAAACACCAACAATTTGCAGGTTTGCTGCTGACCAGGCATGGGAATTTGGATAAGAATACTCACATCGATCCTGGATGCATAATAGAATCCACTATTTTTTTTGTTTCATCTATTCTGACATCTTGGTTTGTTCATGTGAGCAGAACGCCGAGGCGTAAGTATGATCATGCAAACTATAGGTTTTTTTTAAAGCAGCATGACAGCATTTATGTATGTACCTCCACATTATCAACAATTCAAGTTGATTGAAGTTCTTTGAGCAGAGGTCAATGGTTGATCATCTTCGGCAGCCACGAAACATTAGTATTATTGTTATCTTCTACTGTCATCCAGCGATGCATCAGGGTGACATGTTCCATTCTCAGCCACGGTCAGGATGGGAACAGCATCACTCGTTCTACCAGGGTCAGGGCCATGGCCATGGGATCAGGTTACTTGAAGTCCTACTGCATCGCTGCCGGAGCGATGCTCACTGCGCTCTGTTGCTTCGCCCTGGGTACTCCGAGGCAGTGGGGTGTGCAGCCGGTGGTGCTTGGTGGCGTGGTTGGTTGGTGGTTGGTTGTTGTTGGTGCTTACTTCTTCGGAAGCATTCAGACTTATGTTTGGGGTAAGAACAACATGGAGATTCACGGTGTTTCTGGGGGCCCTTACCAAGTCGATGATGACTTGACTCTGCTCGGTTGGACTACGCAATGCAATCTACCGGTGGCTAATAACCATTCGCAATTCACCAGGGGTGATGAACCATACTAATCATAACTTGCCAACAGGAACAACATGTTTTGCATTGTTCATGGTTTGTTCCTAATGATTGCTTATGACGGGTTGATCATCGTTGGCCCTTTGCTGATGATTGGTTCTATATTCATGCTTGCTTATGTATGGCTGCTGATTCATGATGGCTATTCTTCATGGGCAGGCTGTGAACTCCTTGTATTCAATCCAAATTGTTCCAAATCCACGCCCCATCCCGCATGTCAATATACAGAAGGGCCGCTCTCAGGGCTGTAATTTTCTAGTTTCAAGACAGATACAACGTTGTAAGATACAGTCTTCTGTGCACATGAACGTCTTGAAACCTAGGTAATATGCATATTGGTCCCCAACAATAAATGACCACCGGAGTGTCGAATTAAAAAGTCCTTCGTTCTTGCCTACTTGATAAAGACTTGAATTGCAGCAACGACTTTGTTAAAATTTGAAAAAAACTGCAAACAATGCAAGCCATCAACTGGACTTGGAAAACCATATTAAAAGCAAAGCAATTTAAGAAACCGTGCTTTGAAATGTTGCATGTCCCTCCATGGCCGGTCTCTAAGTAAATGGGCACATCATTTAACCTTTATTTTATTCTTCTTTGATCATTGTTGAACCATTTAGCCGTCATGTAACCATCATGTAACCATCATTTAACAATTTTTACCCTTTAACATTTAACCATCACTGAGCTATTGTTAAAACCATCATTTGATTATTCGTAATTCTCATTTCAGCGTTATTGCACCATCATGTGACCAGCATTTAACCATGATTTGACCCTCATTTAGAAATCATTTCACTCATATTTGACCACCATTTACCCATTGTTTCACCATCATTTACCGTGAATTAGCCATCATTCAACCACTAGTTCAACCATCATTTAACCATTAACCATTGGTTCAACAATCATTCAACCACTTAAGCACCCCTGGATCCCCTACATCCTCAAAGATCACTGCCAGGTACACCGGCAAGGGCCGCGTTCAACGCCGGCCCATGGCCAGTGTGATCTGGCGCCACCTTCTGGGCGCAGCGAAGCAACCGGGGCTCCACGGCAAGGTGTGCGCCACTCGGCGGTGAAATGCTGGAAGGTGCTGGGGGTTGGGGTTCCCCGGGCGGGCGTGATAGCCAACCTATTGCTATCAACCAACCAATGTTATAGCTGGTTAATGGTTAACTATAGGGTAACATAGGTAACAATTATAGGGAATATATACCAAGTATATGGCGAGCTGGGTCAAGCACTTAACCATCCAATAATAGCCTTAGTTAATGGTTAATAGTAGGAGATGATAACTAGCAATTATGGAGATATTTACCAACGATACGGCTATGTGTATATTATCAGCTGGTTGATCAGCGGCTGGTAACATGAGGTTTACCAACAGGTTGATGACTCGTAGCTGATGGAATTTCATTGATTCATATGCATTATCAGCTGGTTTATCAGCAGCTGCAGACATGAGTTTTACCAACGAAGGTGATATCTCGTGGTGGCTGATGGATTTTGAGTGATTCATATGCATTTTGATTTGTTGCAAGGTTTTTCAGAAAAAATGTTTTAATCAGCTGTGATGATGAGTAATGGCTGTGGAAATCATGGCTGAGTGATCATGGATGGTGAGAATAGTTCACGCTAATCGCTATTACCCAACATGTTTATTTATTCATTATGTTCAACCATTTGTAACAAGTTTGTTCATCAGTTTTGTTTCCAACCTTGACATGCATTGATGACTAATAGTGATCAATTAGCAGCCATGACCGGTTTGCGCACCAACTATATCTATAAACTCTTTGAACATCAGCTCAACCCCTTGTCCATCATTGATACCTCTACTTCGGATGAAATGCTTGGATGATGAGTCATAGCTTCGCTATTCATTTTGATTCTCATTTTCTGCAATTCATCATCATGCTATTCACAATTCATGATCATGTCATCCAATACTTGCCTTTGTTCAAAATCCAAAATGATGGCATCTCTGAACAGCTATAGGGTCATCTCTGTGGCATCTCTGTGGTTCGTTGATATCCCCATAACAGCAAGCCATGGCGCATCACCACAGACGGCCATAGCCACACCGCTCACTGCTCGATCACCTCAGGTCCTGGCGTGGTTCCTGATCCCAGCGCTGAGCTGAGATTTGTCGTAGCGCTACGAGGTCGTAACGAGGCTGTAGGCCCCTACAGGGCACGTCATGGAGCTCGCCGCGAGCTGAAGATTTTTAGCTGTGACGTGGATGTATCAACTTATGATACCTATCCTAGTGGCATCTAGTTGCACTTGAGATAGATCTCTTGGACTTATGATAAGCCGCATGCCACCTGTTGTTTTTCTTAGTCGGCATGGAGCTATCAGGTGCTTCTACTATGGAATAAACTTGTTGTGGAATTTTCTTCCCTCACCTGGAAGCTCAACCACACGGTCGTTTTGTAGGTAAACCAGCTCAAAAAATGCGCCGGATTTTCCACGGGCCCCCGGGTGGCTTTGCCAAAGACGCCAGTAATAAACCGTCACTCAATGAACACCTGCATCAAACTATAGAAGAAATCTGTTCCTATCGAATTAAGCGTATAGGTATGACTGATGTAACGATCTAAAGCCAATTTATATCCCTATATCGAATTGTGTACATCTTGATGTAGCTGGAACCTAGATATGTATTTGCAGATGGATATGGCCCCTGCCGTGCTAATGTTTCTCAACCAACCTCTACCACATGTCTTGCTTCTTCGATGTCTCCGCACGTCGTTGCCTTCTCTCTGCTCAAAGCTGAACCATTCGCCCCAGTGTAGCGGGTATTTGGGAGAACGGTCGATCTGTTGCGAATGGTTGACCATTATCAACAAATCGTCAATGAATGATAGTCAATAGTAATGCTTGCTGATACTGCATCAGTGACGCATAATCAGTCGTAGCGCTTCGGAAATGTTAAGAACAGGCATGAATAACATTCAACAAGTTGTCGTGATTTATGGCAGCTGATGATAGCTGATTTGTGGCTCAAGATTATATAGAGATTGTTTGCAATGTTCAATCATGCTTGGTGATTAAAACAATACCCAACAATCAATGATGAGGATCAATTATGTATCATTCACATTCATTCACCTTCATTTTCGTTAAGCACAATAATCTTTGGCCATCACTTACCACTGGTTGATAGTGGTTAAGTAGCAACAATAACAGTCAATCCCTTTCTGAGCAGTCGGGCAGTTTAGTTTCATCTCTCCCAGGGTGAATGTGAAACATTCAAACGGGCAGGTTTTGAGATATTGCTTGGTTGGCTTGAAGAGTGGTTATTATCATTTGCCAAGCAGACTGGTTGGTGGTTTGAAACATGTTTTATTTTCCCTAATGATTATTAACAACTGGTTAGTTGACAAGCATATTTTTCATAGGGGTGGTTCAACCAGCAACCAGTAGAGATTACATGACAAGCCGACCTGAGATTGATTACACCACTTCAACTTGGACTGCTCAAAAAAATTCGACCAGAAGCGCAAGCTTGCAAAAGTCGCATGCCATCAGTCAACATCACATCGTTGAGCGGTGAGAGCGTAGTCCTTCAAGTGGCGTCGTCCTCCAAAGTTGGGGACTTGAGGCGTTTGGCCCAGAGATCCTTGGGCAAAGGCTTCTTGAGGCTTCTAACTGCATCTGGTGATGTCCTGAGTGATCCAGAGCAATCCCTTGAAGCAGTAGGCCTACAAGATGGAGATCATGTCACTGCTATCGCACTTGAGTCCAAGATGCTGGCTACAGCTGGAGCCTTTGCCATGTGGTGCTGCGGAGGTGATAAGGTGGTTACATGGGGAGACGTCGCCGATGGCCACAGTGTTGCAGTTCAAGAGCGCTTCAGGAAGGTGCAGCAGCTTCAAGCCACACTGGCAGCATTTGCAGCGATCTTGGCGGATGGATCAGTTGTGACATGGGGAAATCCAATTCAAGGTGGTGACAGCTCAGCAGTCCAGGATCAACTCATAGATGTGCAACAGATTCAGGCCACATGTCGAGCATTTGCTGCAATCCTGTCGGATAGATCTGTGATTACTTGGGGTGATGCAGATTGTGGAGGTGACAGCACCGCAGTCCAAGATCAGCTGCAGAACGTGCAGCATGTTCAAGCCACAGATCGTGCATTTGCCGCGACTTTGATGGATGGATCGGTGGTTGCATGGGGCGATCCGGAGTATGGTGGTGATTGCTCCTCGGTCCAACATCAGCTCATGAGTGTTCAGCAAGTTCAGTCCACCCTTGCCGCATTTGCCGCGATCTTGGCAGATGGATCAGTTGTCACTTGGGGCATCCCTGGTTGGGGCGGTCAAAGCTCTGCAGTCCAAAGTCAGCTGAAAAAGGTGCAGAGAATTCAGCACACCTATGTCGCTTTCGCTGCAATTTTGGCCGATGGCTCGGTGGTTGCATGGGGAAATGCAGATTATGGTGGGAACAGCTCCGGAGTTCAAGATCAACTGAAAAATGTGCAGCAGATACAGGCCTCCACAGGTGCTTTTGCTGCAATCTTGGAGGATGGATCTGTAGTGACCTGGGGCAACCCACATCGAGGTGGTGATAGTTCTGCAGTCGGACACCTGCTGAAGAATGTGCAGCAGATTCAGGCAACAGATCGTGCCTTTGCCGCGATCCTGTCGGATGGATCGGTTGTTGCATGGGGCAAAGCAGGCTACGGCGGAGACAGCTCTACAGTTCAGCATCAGCTTGGGAGTGTGCAGGGTATTCAGGCCACAAAGCGGGCATTTGCTGCCATTTTGCTGGATGGGTCAGTTGTGACCTGGGGCAATCCAGAATATGGTGGTGACAGCCATGCAGTCCAAGATCAACTTCGAAACGTGCAGCAGATTCAAGCAACAGGCAGTGCATTTGCTGCCATCCTGGCGGATGGATCACTTGTGACCTGGGGTGATCGAGATTGTGGTGGTGAGTCTTCTGATGTCAGAGATGAGCTCAGCTATTTGTAGCGAACAGCGAACCACCGGAGAGCAACGCTGCGTTTGCACAAAATCAGATAGATGATTATGGTGTTTTCTCAAAATATGGGACCCCACAAATTGATGGTTTATGACTATAAATGGTTTATATTGGATGATGTGGAGGGTCCCCTAGTTTGAGAAACACCCATAATATGGGTGATACGGGATGATCATCCGTAAACGAGGGTAGCCCAAGACACCCCAAGATTTCCCAAAAGATCGTGGCAGTGGTTACTGGATTGATGGGATTGGTTGTTTCACCATGACTGCCAACTATTGGTGTTGGATTCAAACTGTTCTATCAAGCAATGACGGGGTTGATACCGTTGATACCTAGTTTCATGGGCTTGCTTGATATTTATGGGTTTACAATCTGCTTTGGTTGGGATCATTATCAGCTGAAGCCCGAGGTTAACAGTGTCAGCACCCGCTCGGTTCATAGATGTATGACAGCGTTCATGAAACTTGGGGGTTAGCCATGACTGCTGGCTACATCATGGTAATGGCTATGCCTCTGCTGAAAAAACATAAGCATGTTTTTTCCTGATTAATTATACATTACTGTTGTGTTTTGATGATCATCGCCATTGTTATTCATCGATGTTTATCATCCCTGTTATTGTTGATCATCATTGGTTCATTCTCATTGTTATTGATCTTAGTTGATGATATCCTTACATGATCACTGCTCTCAATCATTCATTGGATAATTCATTATATATCATTGTAAGTTTCACTTATTACTTGTTCTTGATTAACATTGATGTCTATTTATGTATAGATATACCACTGTTGTAATTCGTCATTATACAATATATATGTATATATATATATGGCTGTGGGTCAATATTAAGCAACCAATAATGAGGGATCAGTTCACCAACAAAGCTATAGGGAAGGGGTACAGGGGACCCATAGCCATATATATATATATTGTAATCCATTATTCCTTCTTGTAATTCTTAGCAAGCCTTACATCATCACTGTTTTTTTGGGAGCCATTGTTGCTCCAGAGCCCTTTAGTGACACTGTCTAGGTCAGGTATGGTCAGATATGGTCAGGTTACCAGCTGGTACTCACATATCTTAATTAGTCATCAGTCTAGTTGATCAATACTTTTTGTTTGTCCTTAGTTGTTAACATATTATATGGCACTACCGCTGTATGTGGAAGAACATGGTTGCTGATCATTGTGTATATTACTATGCTCAACTGTCATCATTGTCAATCCTTGATCGTTAGAAACTATGGTTAGTGATATCCCTGTCAATGATCATGATACTCCCCAACAATTGTTGCCGATTCCTGTGTTAATCACTCACCTTGTCAATGATCCCTCGTTACTTGGATGTGCACTTGGCTTTCTGAGTGGGATATAACCAGGGTTACCTTATAAGGTAGCTGAGCCAACCCAAAAAAATGATGCTTAGGAACCACTTCTTGTTATTGACCACTCTACATCAACTGTTGATAGTGGTATAACCAACCATTCACCCTTACTTAAGCTATATGAAGCTATGGTAATTGGGCATGGTCACCATCATTGTTGGCCATTCCCTCGTGGGCGCTCAGGTGTACATGATCATCGTCCTCACGGGCTCCTTCCTGGGATCTTTTCCAACGCGCCTTGGCATGGGGTTTATGGTTGCTGACCAGCGACGGTGAGGTTTCTATGGCCTATGATGTGTGTAGGCGCAAAAATGTATGTGGTTGTGTAGCGACCTATCTATTTGATTTAGGCTATTGATCTATCTCTCTACTTCTGCCCCTTCCTCGGTTTCTAGGTCTATCACTATTTATCTATCTACCGATCTATCTACTGTATCTAAAGCAAATAAAACACTCATTTGTTTTCATGGTGAACCGTCTTCAAAGATATGCAGAAAACTTCGATGTGGATGTATAATACATTGATGTGGGACCTTTGAGGCTGTTGGTCTTCAAAAGACTGAGCCTTTTCCAGTGACTTCCGACGACCCGCAACATGTCCCATCACTTTGGGAAAGCCATGCCATTCACTTAGTAGTAGAGGAAGACGACTGAAAAGTGGTTGGAATACAGAACTGTTTATGAACTTGATTTTCCTAGTTACCCTATGTAGCCGCTGCCAAACAGATTGTTGTTCACAGTTCCTGCTGGGTGGGCTGGTTAAGAGCTCTCAGAAAGGCATGCCGACCGTGGGTGACCGTGGTCGTCCCAGTTCTGATGATTCAGCTGCTTAGTCCTCGTTTTGAGTTGGATGATCCTTGGTTCAACCGTTTTCCAGCTAAGCATAGCAAGTGATCATAATGATCACAGTTACCACTGTCATTTGTTGGTGAATTAGTGATCATAATGATCAAAGTTGCCGCTGTCAACATGCTCGTGGTTTGATCGACATTTGTTATTTTCTCCAAGATTTACCAAGGGTTGGTTGGTTGACTTGCGCACATCTTTCATAGGGGTGGTGAGCACCACCAACCAGTCATGTAAAAAGCTGGAGGATGGTAAGTATCATATATTTTTTAATACATATACATTTATTTATATTTATTTGTTTATTTTTGTATTGACTTATTTATTTATTTATTTATGAATTTATTTAACAGGTCAAATAGTTACAGCTACTGTCAGCTGTTCAACCTGCCGGTCACTTCACGCTTTTGAGCATGGCTTCATCAGCGACTGGATTGCTGGAGATCCTGAGCTACCCGGCGACCATCAGTCATCAGCCATGGCAGCATGCCATTGCTATCCGCAGCTAGAGCTGCCGCATTTCGACGAGGTGAGGAGGAGGCCGCGCCTGGATTCTCCTGATTCCCCTGAGCTCCGCTGGGCCGGAGGAATATGGCGGAGATGGATGTGTCACAGCGAGGTGGCACAGTCCCGAATGTTTTGCTACAGCGCTCTCTATGGCAAACTTTATCCCTGGGTTGCACTGCAGAAAATTGACATCTCCTTGGTCCATGGCTTGCCTTGTCTCTCGACATCTCTCACTCATCCCCCGCGAGGCAGAGTGAAGCTGGGTCAACGCGCCCAAGATCCAATGAATTGGAGGTTTCTGTTTGCATCCCTCGTTTCCAGCGTGCCAACCATTAGTCAACCTTCACCAATAAATCATCGAAGGGCCCTG
This sequence comes from Symbiodinium kawagutii, assembly GCA_009767595.1. Taxonomy (NCBI): domain Eukaryota; class Dinophyceae; order Suessiales; family Symbiodiniaceae; genus Symbiodinium; species Symbiodinium kawagutii. The sequence goes on along the minus strand of VSDK01010788.1, from coordinate 49,894 downwards.
TAACCCACCAGGTAATCATCACCGTCACATTGACGCTGAAATTCATGGACACCCACTATGCCATTGCAATCATCCCTTTTTACTCTGCCATCGTTTGACCCTGGGCTACCTGGTTATTTGACACTTTGTGAACTCATTGACCTGTTCTACCTACATAGGTAGCCAGCAAGTTTCTGTTAAGCCATCTAATACGATAACACCACCCCCAGACACTGCAATAATCAAATTTGTTAAATGTATTGTAAAATCATTCTCAACTGGCACTGAACATACCATTGAGTTTGGCCAATCATGTGCCAACCAACTTATTGGGTGGTTGTTGAAAACATACATCAACCATCGCCAACCATCATTGACCATTGCATCCCATCATCAGCCATGATTATGGATGATCACCAAAACTGGCTAGCTTGCCCACCTGCACTATGACCAAGTCAATACTCACTAGCTATTAATCATTGAAGTGACCATCATCGGCCATCATTTAGCCTTCAACCATTGACCGACCACTAGTCAATTGTAACTAGCCACCAGACCACGATCAACCCTGGTTGACTTGCTGATAAGCCATCAGACATCAGTTCAGCAGTCCATTCAACGGACATCGTTAACAGCTAATTAACTACGATTTCAGATGATTTAAACATGATTTAAGACCACCATGCCACCAACCATCATTCAACCATCATCATTTTCTGATTTACCTATTTGATTGTCTATTTGCTTATCCAACTATCTAACCATTTAAGTTTGTTCTAGTCGATGCTGTCCATTTCTCTTGTTAATCCTATTTATTCTAATTTTACCGCTACTCAAATTTCAGTACTCCTATGATTTTCAGCCGCTACAGTATCATTGGGTTCATCGTTATTCCTCACTTTGCCAGGCAACGATAAATCCAATGAAATCGTGGCAAATACTGTAACGATAAATGTTGGAACAATGAAGTGAATGTTTGATTTTATCTGATTTGAAGTAACAACAAATATACAATCAAATTAATGAATGTTTCAATTCGTCTCTCCTCCCCTTACATTCGTTGTTGCTCTGATCGAAAATTATAATCATCAACCATCATGGTAGGTTATCATCCTCATCAGCCTTATTTGGTTGGTTATCAGCTGTGTTTGTTGGTTATTCCATCACTTTATCCTTATTCATTGGTTATTTATCTTACTCATAGACTAGTCATCATCTGGCTGGTTGTTTCAAACATTTCTCCCTAGTAGTTCTTAACAAATGGTTGGTTGACTAATATTTTCATAGGGGTTGAAACCACCAACCAGTCATTAAAACTAGTCATATTTCCTTCTTCCTGTTCCAATCCCGCTGTTTCTCCCCGCTGGGGCAGGTCATCGCGGATTCTGACCTGGCTGGCCATGGCGCTCGCGTGGATCTCCTGTAGCGCTTTGGTGCGGGTCCGTGGTCCGTGCTCGGTTTGAGCGTGCGGCGCGGTGTTTCACCGGTGGCGCCGTTGATGAGCGGTGCAGGGTGGTTGATCGATGCATGAATGGATATACCAGCGATAGTAAAACACCAAATTAAATGGTTGGTTAAGGCTGGTGGTCAATGATGATAGCGATGGATTATTGTTTCAATTTTCGTCGCCACGTATTGGTTGATAATGTTCCAAGAGCAATTGTAATTCTGGCCAATGATGTTTTTTTTCAATACATGATGCAATGTTACCGGTCTCTGCCCGCTGATGTTGAACCCACACTGCATTGATGGAAACAAATTGTTGATCGAAGATTCTTAATGATGGCGTATAATGACGGATTTCATGATGGGTCAACAGAATTTGTTTTCAGCAGAATTGCTCCTGGATGTGATATATTCTAAGCATTTGCTTGATTTACTCGACATCCAGACGGTAGCACTCTACCTAGAGCAACCGGTGGTAGCCTCAATGTCCAGGTCAATTGCTGTGAACCTTCGTTGTCGAATGGCTATGTTTGGATGTGCAATGTCAGATAGAAGGTAGGGCATAACCCCAATGGTATTATCCCTGTAAGGAAGCTTACAACCATGGTTATGAATTTTGTAAGGTGGGTTAACAACCCCAACACCCATGGTTAGCAAGAAGTTTCTCAGTGGGGGTGCACATCCAAGTGTGCGAACGGAAAGCATAACCCTGGTTCTGAATTTCCTATGGCATAGATGCGATGGCCCCCCCAACCCCTTGTGTAGACAGTCAACTGTGAAGTTTATCAGTTTATCCTAGCTTGATTGTGTATGGGTGAACATGCCAACAGCAGGACCATAGTTCCTTCTTGGGATGTAAACTGATGTAAACCCAGGCTTAGGTTTTGACCCGCAGCCAACGGCACGTTGCATGTTGCAGGTGCATCATTCTCTGGTTGATGGTTTCAAATATTTCTTGTGTTCCACCTGGGGATGATTATCCAATGGATGGGTTACAGCCATCAACCAGTTTTTGATGCTTGTTCATGAGACAGCATGTGGATGAACTTTACCATACTGTACCCATATTAGAAGCTGCAATTTGTCTCATGTGCGTGTAGATCGCTGCAAGCATATTCTTGAGCAGATCGTGAAATTGGAGCATCGGCAATATGTATATGGTAAATGGTTCAAGTATCGTTGAGGGATACCCTGTCTACTCTAGAATCATTGTACCATTTTGGGAAGTGTTACCCTTTTATTAAAGTGCTCATTAATCAAGCATTACTCAAGCATTAACCATTATTAACCATTATTAACCATCATTAACCATCAATCTCCAGAATCATTGTGCCGTTTTACAAACGATCATTAGATCTTCGGCCACGCAGAATTTTTCTTCGGGGCCCTTCCGAAGGCTTGGGAGTGTGTCAGCAGCCAACCCACCAACCCACCAACCATTGCTAGCCATCACGAAGGGCTATAGCAGTGTTTTTCAAAATGAGAAACCCCCAAATCATCCATTTTTAACCATTTAGACTAGTAAGGCAATCATTTTCGGGGTACCTCTATTTTTTGTTTAGAAACACTCATAATAACAGGCATAAACCATAAACCATATGAAACCATGGGGTCTCCTAGGGCTTGAGAAATCCCCATGGCTGCGTATCCTTTGTTGAAGTCGACGCATGGCCTCAGGTCCTCCTGCACCGCAACAATGACTTCATCGGCACTGAGGTGCCCCGGCTCCAGCGTTGGGCAGTGGTGGCGCAAGGGTTGCTGTTGGATGATGAGCATCGCTGGGTTGCTGATGGGAGATGATCGGAGATTTATATTCACGGGTATAATGTGAAAGGGTTGATAATAGTTAGATATCCATGTTTTTTAAGAATGAATGGTAATTTTGACAATACTATCTGATACGTAGCTGGGTTGCCAAACTTTGTTAAACAATGGTTAAAACTACTGTTACTGGCTGAAGATACCATTAAAGACTGTCAATGAACCGTTGAAGATACTTAAGCATTGTCAGTAATTTCATTGATTGATAGTTAAAATTTGATTTGGTTAATGCAAGAATGACCGCAACGGTTCCTCAATTGCTAGATGATGGTGATGCCAATTCACCGGCTCGTCGCGATCAATGGTTGATGAGAGGATCATTGTAACCAATATTCAACAAATACATATGTACAAATATATATATATATACACCGCATGGTTTGTAATGGTTGATTCATGGCTAATAATAGGTTAAGGATTATTACTTAGCTGGTTAGCAACTATATGGGTTTAAAATAGGGGTACCCAAGAATGGTTGGTTGATAAAATCTGTTTTAAACAATGATCATATTGGATGATCTGGGGTCCCCTATTTTGAGATACCACCGTATCGAGCCAGGTCATTACCAACAATATCCAACAACCCCCAGAATTGTTGTGTAGATTTTTATTACTAAAAGGGATGTATGGTTCGTAAGGTCAGTGGTAGGAATACATGGCGAGCTGGGTCATAGATCCGAAGCCCAGGATAGTTTGGAACCCAGTTGGACGAAGAGTTTGGTCATGGGATTGGTTCACAGCGAGGGAGTGACTAGAGTTCAATCCTGAAACCTGACCAACCGGACTCATGGACGACGAAATCGACATCTGGTTCGACAAACCCAGATTGGACACCAACAGATGATGTGGCATCGTCATCTCAGCCCATGACCCACAGCCAAAAATATGGAAAAATAGATATGGCTGTGGGTCAAAACCCTGTACCCCTGGTTCCTCTATTACTGACCATTGTTTTCCCTATAGTTGCCTGGATAATAACCACCATTACTGGTTGGTTAATATTGACCCATAGCCATATGTAAGAGTCGCAACAGCGTTGATGGGCTGCCAGCCTGGCTGTAAATCACTGCTGTAATGTGGCTATGGGTCAATATTAATCAACCAACGTTCATGGGGGATTTCCACCAACAATAATAGGGAAAACAATGGTTAACTGGGGGGAACCAGGGTTGCAGGGTTTTGGCCCACTGCCATGTTAAAATCCAGTGTGGGAATAGTTCTTGACTCTCCAGCAACAGACCGCAGCAGCTGGTGAAGAAATTAGTTGGTGGTTACCACAGCGGCCCAGTAGCGAGAATGAACCAGTGATATCCAATGGTGATATATGATGATATAGGTACGATAATCACCAGATATTTACACATAAATAGAGTTGTTCATTACCACCGCTGATGGGAACGCCCACAGACACCAATAATGACAATAATGGATATACACAACAAATTATCAACAATTTCCGAACTAACCGCCATTAGTATAGGGGTCATCCAGCCACTGCAAAGGTTCTATAGCCATGGCGCGCTATCCAAGCCACTGAACGTACAGCTGCACATCTACATGTCAGGAGCCGCAGCAAGGGCTGGGCGACGCCATCACCACGGAGCATGTGACCTGGCGCCACCGATTTTTGGAACCGAGCTGGTTAGTGGGTTGAGTCGATGACTTTTCATTGTTGATACAGTGGTTAGTGGTGGTTGATACAGAGCGATATGTTGTATGGTTGATTTCTTTTGGTTGATGAATAGGCACATGGTTGGTTCTAGACCAGAGCTGGCTGATAGTTGTTATTATAAGACCAATTGTATCCTCAAGACTCAAGATCAAGTTAATCAACCACAGATGTACTTGGTTTTACCCAGTTTAGAGATGCTTTGATTATTATTTATATAGTTGGGTTGCTGGTTTCAGGATGTATGTGTCTTTTTTAAAAAGCACAATTCACAAATACCATGCTAGCTTCTAATTGACCAATGTGCTTGTCGGGACGGGCAACTGACCACAAACCGGATAGAATTTGAGCGGTTGGAACGTTGATGAACATTGATGGTTAAGAACGACTTATATTTGGTGATGCCTAATGGTGGTTGATGATAGTCAATGACTATTAGCCAACCATATTTGATTATGGTTCATGATGGTGGTTCATTAATGATGGTTCATGATGGTGATTAACGATGGTTAATGATTGCCAACTATACTTGATGATTAATATTGAATCAATGATGATTAGCGACCCTGGATTCATGGCAGATCCAGTTCCTGATGCATATCATATCCCAGGTTAGATGGCATTCACACCAGAGTATAGAGTTTTATTGCGAAATTAGGGGTGGTTTAAGATATTTTGGTTGGTGGTCCTAAGCATTTTTGATTTTCCTTTGTATGAGGGTTTGATAATAACCAACCAATCATTTTTGATTTTCCTCAGTATCAAAAATCCCCAGACATATTAGTCAACCATTAAAAATAATTGGTTGGCTGACTCATATTTTCAATAGGGGTTGATTCCCCGACGTCGGCGTAGCAGCTCCGCACCCATTCCACCTTCTGCAGAACGGATGGTTTTTAATAGGGGTTGAAACCACCAACCCGATATCAGGGTCATGAGTTACAAGCCAAGAAAGGGGGGGGTCAAATAGCGTACCTACTTTTCATCATTGGGCAAGGAAAGCATTATCAGCTAACTCCAGCCATGACTAGCCATCAATTTGCCTGTACCCAATTTTTTTGGTTTGCATTGCACTAGATACTAGATTGGTGAGTATCAACATGCTCGGTTCAAGAGTCTACAAACCAACTATCGTATAACTGTATGTTGGGTATCGCTGGTCATCATATCCTATTTGGGAAGCATTAGCACCATCCAAAGCATCACTGATTCTTGACATTTCCTGTGGCCAGTCTAAATGCCAACAAAATGGGTTCCACATACCAGTTTTTGTGGGGTTCAAACAGGCCGCTTGGGTTGAACTGACAAGCATTTCAGCATTTCCTAGAATCTTTTGAACTAACCATTCACTCGTGTGCAGCATCATGGAACCTACGAATGACATCGATGTTTTTTTTAAACATGTTCACTCATCAATAGCATATGACAAAATGATACATGACGGAACTATACGCAACAGAGATTTATAGTTGAACTATACGCTATATTGATGACCTATTTGTAATTTGTTCAAAAACAACTCACAGAGATTTACCGCTGTCAGCTGAGCACCGTTCGCTGTGCATTCCCTTGGGCCGGCCGCAGGTGAAAGGGGCACTGGACTGTGTTCCAACCATCATTTGCATCAACGTCCCTGGACGACACGAGTTCCGGCAGGACTGGTATCATTGCTACGACCATGTGGGAAATATGGCGAGCTGGGTCAATATTCACCAACCAATGTAACCAACAAAACTATAAGGAAACCAATGGTTAATGATGGGGAACCAGGGGTACGGGGTTTTGACCCACAGCCGTATTGATCTTCCAGTTGTTGGTGGTGGTTTTAAACATGTTTTTTTCCCTTGTAGTTATTAATAGTTGGTTGACGAATGTTTTTCATAAGGGTTGAAACCACCAATCAGTTTCCGTTGTTGTTGCTAGTTGGTTCCCGTTGATCTTGTTTGTTGTTGTGCTTCTTGTTTTTCTGATCAGCCCTGAAAAGCTTGCGGACAGACACAAGCCGCAGGTTGATGAGTTGGATCTTAAGGGTTCGGAGCGTTTGCTGACCAGTGGGTTTGTCTATAAATGATGGTACCTACTGTACATGGCTATGGGTCAAAACCCCGTACCCCTGGTTTCCCTATCATTAACCATTGTCTTCCCTATTGTTGTTGGTCATTATTATACCCCGTGACTGGTTGGTTAATATTGACCCATGGCCACATGTACTTGCTAACCATCCAAGCTGATAGCCATCATCAAAAGGGAAACCAACAGTTTTGGGGAAACTCCATTCGTTGACAAACCCAGTGGTTTTATATCAACGGTTTGTATCCACCCATTGGAAAATGATGGAACGAAACATTTTTTTTGGCGGCACCCATGGTGGAAAAGATGCCATGCAAAGAATCATGGATAGCACAACTGGGAGAACTACATAATTATCTAGAATCATTCTTTTGCCACATCAAGTTGGTATTCTCATCACGAATCAATGGTGAATCAAAGGTTGACCATGGCGATCCATAATGGGACGCATTTAGGGGAGCACAGCACCCCCAGTTGCCTCGCCAGTACTGAGCCTGGAGACGGCGCTGCGCTGAAGGTTGGCTTCAACATTCCTTACAATGCCATGAACAACGCTTATCCAGCGCAGGCGCATGATGTCGTTGTTGTGACGTGCCCCGAATAGTCCAGCAATGATCTTAGGGAAAACTAATGACCTCAGGGAAAGTTCAGCAACAGCTGAGCTGCTTAAAACAATTGGTTGGTGGTTGGTGATAACTCAATCAGCCACCACTTAGCCAGTTGTCAACTATTGAGTATCTACTAGGCAAGCACAATTCGTTGGTGGTTTGATTGACATGTTTGATTTCCCCCAGTATTTGGCTTCCAGTTGATTCATGAACCAACCAACCCTAACTTGAAACCAGTCAATCAACTAAGATCAACCAAACACGACTGGTTCCTTGACGAGCCCATGTTTTTCAGGGGGTTGAAACCACTAAGCAGAAACAGGTTGGACCGGACGATTTTTCAGCGAACGCCAGTTCCAAGCGAGTCATCTGTTTTTGGGGTTCCTGCAGAGGGTCTTGCTGGTGTTTTCTGGCGCCACGGGCCCCTGAAACCCTAAAAAAGAGGTAGGTTTTGAGCTCCGAAGCATGAGTTTTCACTGCTAAAAAGGATGGTTTTTTGGCTTGAAACATGTCATACCCTGTAGAAATGATGGTTTTGTGGGGCCAACGGTGGAGATTGAAGTGTTTTTTTCGATGCTCACCCCGTCAGCAGGAAGATCACGACTTTCTTTGCCTGAAAACCTCTTTGGTGGTTTCTTGAAATAGGGATACCTCCAAAACTGGTTGGTTTAGTGCTATAAATGGTTGATAAAGGATGATTTGAGGCGTCCCTATTTTGAGAAATTGCCATTTCTACAGGGTTGTGGTTACCCTGTATGCCTGGCTGTGAACCCATCTCTGGAATGAAACGGGTCCAACTGTTGGGATGTTCACCGACCTCTTTTTCAGTGTGCTTTGGTATGGGACCCTCCCCATACGGTGATTTGCTACGGCTCCTTTGGTGCGATGCGCAGGTAGGCCGGTAATGATTGATTCTTCCCCCAAGAACAGCAACTAACTCAGAGGTAGTTTGGCTTAAAAACCATTTGGGCCATTTCATATAGGTGTATCGGTACACCGTGGTATATGGTGCTCATCCCTGCCTCTGGCGCCGAACTGGACACTCCCAGAGGTCTATTAGTTGCCAAAGTGTGTGCAGCAATTGGTATGCCCCACGTACTGCAAACACAAGAGGACCCCACAGGTTTGGAAGACACAACTTTGATACAACATAATGAATCTACTTGCCTTTGGATCTATTCCGTTCAATGGTCCATGTGTCAACAATTGTTTCTTTGAAGGTACCACTCTGCGGATAACCATTCTGGTACCTGCAGCTCTGGTGAATTGGGCTAGCCATTCACCGCCAGCTACAAAGGAGGGCCGCTGTCAGCTACGGGGCCCTGGGCACTAGTGATATATTCCCAAGTGTATGGATAGTCAGTCATTCACATCCCAACGGTTGGACTCCAAATTGGGGCACCACTCTGGTAGTTCTTTTTTGTCATTTTGATTAGACTAATAATTGTCCTTATTTAAAACAATGAAATGAGTCATATAGGACACCAAAGGGGAATCCTGAGTGTGGGTAAACCCATCACCACTAGTCATATTTTCCCTCTGACTTGCGTAGTTGTTGAGGTTTCTTGCTGGCCCCTGGTTTCCCCCCGATCTCCACTGCATGCTCAGCGGTGCGCATGGCAAGGCGTGTCAGATGGACACCCGTCTCTTTGGACAACAGCTCAACGGAAGTTTTTTCAGTCGCTGGGCTCGCAGCAAGGGCTTGCACCCCACGGATAGTGCTGGTTTGGAATGGTTCACACACCGTAGGGCCATTGGGGTTAAGCCATGGCTAGTGGTGAAGCCATGGCTTGCACCAGCAAGGGCTCGATTCTTTCGCAGCCAAGTTTTTGTTCAAAGCCTATTGTTGGGGCTAAACCATTGGCAGATATTGGCAGGAGCCCAATGAAGACACTAGTGCTTGGAGACGCAGATGATATCATACCATTTATTCGGTCACGCACCTCTATGTTTTCTTTGTTTGGGTCAATCACGAAAGATCCAGGACCTAACAAACCACCAATGAAATCATTTTTTTTTCCCGGCATCTTTGTGCGCCCTTGGGTGTGCTTAAATGGCTGCTGCTTGCAACCGGGATTCGTGCGGATGGATCAACTCTACCGCACTAATCCATCCGTTTCCAGTCAGTTAAATGGTTGACATGGCTATGGGTCGATATTAACCAACCAATAATGGGGGATAATGACCAACAATAATAAGGGAAACAATGGTTAATGATAGGGGAACCAGGGGTACAGGGTTTTGACCCATAGCCAAATGGTTGACATGTGACATTCCCACCAATTGTTATCAGCCATTACCCGACCATCAGCGTGATTAAGCATAGTAAGATGGACATATGGTTGATGTTCATCATCATTTGCCATTACTATGGACAATGATTTTGTAAACCTTGATTAAACATAGTACAGTAACATGATGATCAGCTTGCTGATCAGCTATGGTCATTGTTCACCTTTCACCATCATTCCACGATGAGCTATTGTTAATCATCCTTAATCATCATGAGCCATGGCCATGATTAACCATCACCATAAATTCATCATCAGTTCACCATCATTAACCACTCACCTGACCATTTACATGATGATTTGGCAGTGGGTCAAAACCCCGTCCCCCTGGTTCCCCCATCATTAACCAGGCTGTTTCCCCTATGAAATTGTGGGTGGAAATCCCCCATGAGTTGGTTGCTTCACTGCCTGACCCATAGCCATATACTTGGTATATATCCACCACGACTATTGTTAGTTAGTATTCCCTATTTTTAACTACTAACAACTAGAAATCACCATTGGTTGGTTGGTTAATATTGACCCATAGCTCTTCATCCGGAAAACCGTAGCGCCGGGCTCCACACCGTGGCTTCATCTAGGCTTGGGCGACGCCTTCGGTGCCTTGGTTTGACGACGACGACCGGGTTGACGGCTGGAGGGCTTGGGGGGCCACGATGACTGGCGAGCGACCGGGTCAAGCGGTTAAGCAACCAACAACAATGGTGAAGCCTAGCTGGTTAATGGTTGATAATATGGCACAATGAGTAACAATAGTAGGGGATTTACCAGCTTCAATGGCGAGCTGGATCAAGCAGTTGAGTTGACCAACTAATGGGGATGAATCACCAAGAATAATAGGGAAAAGAATGGTTCATGATAGGGGAACCAGGGGGACGAAGGGTTTTGACACACTGCCATATCATTGGTTGGTGAATGATTAATGAAGATGGTTTAAAGTGCTTGAGCATGCTTGGGTTGATAATGAATAATTATTCATCACGTTTTTCATCATCATCATCATCATCATCATCATCATCAACCTCATTATCACCAGCATTGCCATCAACATCATCGCCAGTATCATCATCGTGGTCATCACCACCACCACTACCATTACAACATCATTCATCGGCCTGGTGCTTACAAAACCTGGTGCCGCAAGCGCCAGCAATGTTGATATCACCAAGCCGACCAGAGCCCTGTGAGCTCGCCATTGGCATGATGGAAGAGCCGTTGCAGTAAGCCAGAGGGTCCAGTTGCCTTGTGCACAAAAAACACGCCGCCATCGCTGAGGGCACCCCTCCCCGCCTACCTCCGAAAGAAGGAGCTGGAAGCAGCGGGGAAAAGACCTCCTGTACCAGACAGGAGCGGCCGACATCAAATGACATCAGCGGCCTCAGGACCACCAGCTGGCTATGTGGAACCTTTGGGCACACCGGTACCAGTGCCACCGCATTTGCTTCCAGGAGGACCAGAAGCTGCAGTGGAGCCCATCAACCTTGAAGAGGATGGTGAAGGTGGTCATGTTGTGACATCAATGGTGCACGCACTAGCGCGTCACGCCCCCGGCCAAGAAGCTTGCAGGGATTCCCAGTGGCCATGACTCTTTGAGTCAAATCCTTGCCCATGGATGGAAATGGTTGGTTCTTGCATCTTGCTTGGAAGATGCTTTTCCCACCCTTCCTCTGCTCTACTCTGCTGCTCTCAATAGCAGCAACAGTGCCCAAGTTGCTGCTACAGAGCTGGAGTGTTCCAATGTCCAAACTCCTGCAGAAAGCTCCAGAAAGCTGGGCGGATTCAGACACTAACTGTAGGTTTCTAGGGAGCTCCTTACAAGATTCCTGCACAAAATCTATACAAACCGATGTGGCTGCGCACCCCTGTGGTGTTTTGCAGGATTCCTCATATCGATGCAGATCATTGACATGACAAGTTTCACTTTGCTGGGCGAGATGGACATATTGCCCGATGGCTTGGACGAGTTTGAGCCGCAGCCTGCTTGCAGGGTTGAGGTTTGGTCATCGCCTTGCAAACTTGACCCGGACGTAGGGCAAAAGGTTCTCGATGAGCTAGGATCATCTGGTGCATTATCAACTGGTGAGTGGTTTCGTGTGCTTAAAATTGATTTCACATGGTTGCATCTTAGTAATCAGGATTGGTTGATTGATTGTCAATAAGGTAGCTGGTTCATGAAAGTGGCAGGAAATGTTGGCAACATGATCAGTAAATTATTAGCATGATCGCTTGTGACGAACATGGGTACTTGGCCATTAGTAGTGCATACAGCATGTTTGTCAATAAGAATTAATTAGCTGGTTGACGATGTGGAATCATGCACCAGAGTTGTAGTTGGGCATACCAACAATAATTGTGGTCAATTCAGGCTTCAGAACAGTAGCTTAACTTAACAGGTTGCGAATAGTTGTTTAAAGGTAAGCCATGACTGATCATATCTATTTTTCGATTTGTCATGATTGATTCTTGGCTGGTTGTCACCAACTGTTCACAAACTAAGTGGTGGTAAACGGTGAATGGTTCAGGGCCCAGACTTGCTGGATCAAGGGTTGACAATGGCTCATAAGCTGTTTGGTAAAGCATGAGAACCTACAATAGTTTATGATAGTTTTATTTCATGAGCCTACATTATGGGTTCTCATGATCAAGGGTTTGACAATGGATCAATGATAATTTTGAAAGCAATAGAAGGTGATCTTCGTCCACAGCTCAGGGACGGTCACTTCTTGAGGTTGTTCAAAATTTCCAAGTGGCGCCTGGCTGGTGAAGTGGTGTGGTCAGCCCTTGTCACCTGCATACGCCCCGGGCACCAATTCTTGTCGCAGTCAACCGCCGCCCATTAAAAATTGGTTACGTTAACCACGGTAACCAAGCTTCTAACCAGTGAGCAACGTAGTTAGTCATGACTAGCTAGCCACCATTAGCCATAGTCAAGTATCATGAGCCAGCATTAGCCATTTGTAACCACCATTAGTTATCATTAACCATAATTTCACCCACCAAAGAAGGGGTCGTTGCCATAGGTTCACCATGCCACAGAATTGGGCCCACCATGCAAGGTATCATTTTGTTGGTGCCACTCTACGAGAAGGTGTTCCTTGGTTTCACGTTATGGGAGGGATGAGTTGGATCGACCATGCGAAGGTCATTGGAGGGAACAGATGCGGCCATGGCGACGTGGGGTTCGAAAAAGGTTTGCAGGTCAGTGGTAACGATGACGATCATGATTGCGATGGTGATGATGAGGATGTTGATGATGTGATGGTCGTTGATTTTTAACATTGTTTCGTGCTTATTGGTATCGATTCTTCCATCATGGTAGATGAAGAGGGAAATGTTTGTGTTAATCGTGGCGAAGAAGGTGCTAATAGTACTCAATCATTGCAGTTCCGTTTAGTATGGTCAGCAACAAACGATTGACTAACAATCAACAATATTTAATAATCATGCTCAGCAGCAATGGCCGGTGGTGGTAGCGTTTGAAAACATGGTGCTTGTTGCACTGGGCAACTTCAACATCAGGGTTTGGAAAAGTTAACCGGGCTCTGATGGTTTGCCCTGTGCGTTGTTTCTCATTGAAATGTAGATTTCATCCTAGTTGCGTTCATTTGAATGGTTTAAAAAAGATCATTCACAGCTGGCTTTGAGTGAATACCAAGCACCCACAAGAACGGGCACCGCTTTAGCAGTTCCCATCTCAATAGTTGGACTAGATCGGTCATTTGCCAGACGTGGAGAGCAGGGGTGCAAGGCAAATATAGTGTTTGTGCGATGATGATAGTGGTAACGCTGATTTGTGGGTGGCTTACGCCACTATCTTGAGTTTTGAGTGTTTTTTGTTGATTGCTTTGATTTATCAGATACTCAATCAAAAACAAAATAGCAAAGGATTTGTATAAACAACCAAGTTATGGAATCGTTTGATCCCTATGTTTAATGTCCAGTGCGCCATTGATATTGTGCTATCCCCCACTACAAGTTCCATTACAAATTTGCAGAACTGGTTGCAGACATGCAAAGTGGTGAGCGACAGATGACAGAGACCATCCACAACTTGGCATTGGCATTGGCATTGCTGTGGATTCTACCAGATGTGTGCCCAGATGAAAATCATTATGAAGAGCTGAAACTTGCAATTGGCCGGTTCTCGGAAGCAGTGCGGCCCCTTGCGCCAATAGATTGCCCACCTCCGTCCACTGAGACTGCCACTGAGTTGGAGTTCATTGGTGCAGCATCCGCTATGCCCCTATGCCGCCCCTATGCCGCCCCTACTAAGAAAAGCTAAGCCACCCAGCGGGTCCTGTTACACCCATGAGAACTTTTGGTTCGTAACTATCTTCAGCGGGGTCTGCAATTTTTGCATCCTCAGTTTGCCTTAGGTATTTGGCTCGATCCCAAGTGAAGGGGGTTACGAACATGGATCTAGGATTTGGGCTGGTTGTTAATGTGGGTTAGTTAAATGATTTTTTCACTGGGGTGGTTCAACCACCAACCAGGAGCTATATACTTGAACCATGTTGAACCCCTTCAGGCTGGATTCAAATTGATTCAAGGGTATCAATTACAAATGCAAAGCTGGAATTTGGCCATTACAAGATGGGAAGCGGCACGCTACAGTGCCACCAGCTTGACCCCCTTCGAACGTGTTTGTTTTTCACCTGACTTAAGCGGCTTGTTTGCTCAGGATTTTCCCTGCCATCCGGAGATGTCGTGGATACCATTTGAACCGATCCACCAAATACGCCGCTGGGCAACGATGCTGGTGGGCAGCAGTAGTCATCCAACGAGGGGTCGACAGTCGGGTCGACAGTCGTGGTCGCCAGTTGGGTCGGATCACTTCAATAGAATCTTAGCTGGTTGGAAGCAAGAATTATTGTCTAGGAGAATGGAATACTTGACCTTGGCGCCCGGTTTAAGGGTCTTTTTTTCAGCACGTTTTTTTCTGGGAATTTGAGGGGGCCCTCATGCCCAAGATGGGTTTCACAGAAATATATTGGGGGTGCGAGAATGACCCGTACTACAGTAAGAAATGACATGGTATCACACAGGTTATGAGTCCACAGTTTCAACCAGGTAGCAGGCCAAATGAATGATACTAAGGCATATCTGCTGCAAGCCATGCGGCAGTGGTGACCAATATGCTATGCGACGTCACCTGAAAAGTCTTAGAAGGTAGACGGGTAGATGTCATGGCAGGATGGGTTGGCAACCACTGTTTATTGCAGGTATTTTGCCTGAAGTAAATTTGGGAAGTAGTGGTTTCTTGAGCCATTGCGAACTCCACAAGATGGTTAATGTTTATGGTTTATTACTTACTATAAACGGCTAATAGTGGATGATGGGGTTCCTTATTTTGAGTCAAGAAAGAAAGCCATTTTTTGCAGGTATTCCTGATTGCTTTTCCATGCCTAAACCGTTTTTTGTTGTTGAATGTGACTTTCGTTTCAGCATCGGTCAGCATTACGTCTTTACGTGATTGGCATGGGCTTGAGGTTTCGGGTGAGCACTCGTGGATCATCATGCAATCATTTCACAGCTGTAGTTTGATGACCAGGTTCAAAGGAATCATACTGAGGAATAGATCACCTGAAGCAGTACATGACAAATACTGACCATGGGCTACTCCAGGATCAGTGATGAACTGATCAGCTAGTGACCCTTGCTGGATGGGTCATCCATATTAGTGAAGCAATTGCGGTCTGGAGCGGATATATGTCTAACCAAAAGGGTCTAGACGGACTTTTGACCTGTTTACATGTGTAATGGAAAAACAACTTATTCTATTGGTTTCTCAGAATAGGGAGCCCCAGAAATGAATGCTGTTTAATTGTTTAATTACTATAAATTGTTAATATTGAATGATCTGGGGTTACTCCTGTTTTGAGAAACCTCCATTTTGGCAAAGGTTGCAATGACACCATGATTTGTTCAGATCAAATTGCAAAATAAATGCTTCTGCAATGGGTCAGTTATAGTGGGAGTCTAACCCCATGTGGGTGTGTCTCGAAAGAGAGGTGCTCCCAAATCATCCATTATTATCCATTTATAGTAATAAATCAACCATTTTGGGGGTTCCCATATTTTGAGAAACCGTCATACTATCGTCAGTTCCCTCCACCTAAAATAGTGAAAAAACCATTTATGAATGGTTTGGGGCTCTCATTGTGTCACCACATTTGATGCAGCACCTTGGTTTGGTGGTTTCTCAAGGCAGTTTGGGGACCCAAGGCTGATACCATAGATGTTCAATCAACCGTATGATAACTGGGTGGTACCCTATGTCTTGAGAAACCCCATTTGGTGGTTCGCAGCAGCTGCCAAGGTGTTCGGCTTTTCCTTCGCTATCGTGGCGAACCTTTCTGCCCCTTGGATTGAATGGCTGCTTGCTGTTTGGAAAAAGCAGACCTGGCAATGCCATGACGGTGGTGTACAACGTTTGAGAGCGCCCAACAGGGTACACGAATCGACCATCATTGACCAGAATTGTGCATCAGCTAACCATCAACTGAACGTCATCACTTTATCACCATGATTCACCATCAGTGAATTTGCATCAGTGATTATCATCCATCATCACCAGTATGTAGTAGTTCACCATCATAAACCACCATTTGCTGTGATCAAACCGTCAGGATTTGTCATTGACCATCGATCTCGGGATCATGTTTGTCAACACAGTGGGGTGACCCAAGATCATGTCCTGGATGCGCGCACTACAACCAGATGCCGAGCAGGCTGCGTGAAGTTGCTTGATGGTTCAAGAAAGACCGAGGTAAATATGGTAAATTGCTTCATTGGTCTTACTTGGTTCACTTCCAAAAACCAGAGCTACCTTGACTGCATGCTTCATCGTTGGTAAATGGTAGATCCATTGGACAATGTGCAGTTGGCTGCTTGACTGGCTAGTTGGTTACTGTTCATTGAGGTTGGGTAGTATAGCAACTATGTAAAACTGATACTGTTGAAGGTTTCATGTTACTTGTTCACTTGATGTCTGGTGAACAATGAACTTTCAACTGATAGTGAACAATGCTTGATACATGATATTCAGTCGTTCAAGAACTATAGCTGGATGGCTTATACCCACTAACTTAGGTTTTTAGTGTTTTTGGGATATGATGGATTTACCATATAACCACTAAAAATATTTTTTTAGCAAGGGATCTATAGGCCACCAAGATAGTGAACAATGGCCCACACTGACCACCACATGTAGCTCGCACCTACAGCGCCCGCGACACGGGACAGCCATGGCTGCCATGCCGTTGCCGAGGCCGCCGTCCTGGAACACGTGCGCCGTTCAAAGTCAACGGCCGCGGTTCCCGATTTTGTGCCGTGCCCTGAGGAGCTCGTCCAGCTGCCGTTGCGGTGGAGTTGGTGATGCTGCTGACACGGACTCATGACTTCAGTAATAGGGGACCATAATAGTTAATTGTGGTTAATAGTGGTTAATAGGAGATTATAATGGTTAATTGTGGTTGATCGCGGTTAATAATGCTTAACAATACTTAATAATAGGGGAAAACAAGCAACAATGAGACATATATGATGGTTTCGACCTAGCCATTTTGGGGTACCCCAAAATGGTTGGTTAACTACAAATGTGAAATGATTTAGGGGTACCCCTATGACGTGAGAACGCCTATATACTGTACATGAGTTCATTGCCAAGCATAGTACCAACAGTGGATAAAAAGGTTGATTAGTTGATAATTCTGTTTGCTTAAAATCAATTGTTAATTGCTATCAAGCATGGTACTGGGAATCTTAAGCCAGGAGCTCCCCTGTTGAGGGTCATCATGCTTGAGCCATGAGTCACTCCTTGAAGCTCAGATTGAGGGACAATTGTGGGTCAGTGAAACGGAGCTTTCTCAAGCCGTTGGGAACCCCCCAAAATGGAAGGTTTAAAGTTACTAGTTTATCACGGATAGTCAATAGCATTTATATATGCATTTATAACTATATCGACTACTATAAATGGTAAATAAAGGATGATTTGGGGGTACTCCTATTTCGAGAAACGCCAAGATGGTCTAGTTCAACTTCTTCAACAATCTACCGGCCAGATGTAAACTTTTGTGCCCATGACGGTTCGAATCTATGGGTGATTGGTTTGTTTTCGTGGTTCATCGATGAGTTGATGTCCGGTGATTCATTGCCATCAATGAAGTGTGAATAAAACATCAACCAACCCACATCAGCAAGGATTAGATGACTGCCAAATTTTCAGTGCTTCGACGAATATACGTAACTTTCAGAATTGTGCTACGTACAAATTTTCAGTGCTCCGATAAATATACGTAATTTTCAAAATTGTGCTGTAGGTACATCAATCACTCTAAGGTTCGAACCATTCTATTATTGATGGATAAGGATGGATGACACTTGTTTCTTTGATCATGGGTACCAATGACTGTCATCGGTGCCAATCATCACTGGGCAGATCGTCCGCCTTTGGCAAGGAGTTGCAAGGCAGTGCCAGCTGTTCCGATGGATACTTGTTACTGCGCTGCGATTTGAGAGCTCGGCAGTTGGGAGCTATGCCTTCGTGCTATCCTGCATGGGCTGCATGGGAGTTGGAGCCACCCTAATGGCAGTTGGGGTTACCCATGGTTACCCCCATCTTTGCCTTATCCACATCCTCCCCATACACCTTTTGAGGGACTCAGCGCCCTGAATTCAACATCCATCAGTTTCTGTGGCATTACCAGCGCTGTACCTGATGATGGGCCCTGATTTTTTCAAATGCGAGGTCAATTTTCTTGATCAGCATGGGATGACCACGGGCAACATCAAAGGGTGAAAGTGGTTGATTTCTTGTGAGCAGCCATTTGGCAACACCGTTACCCATTCTGAGTTCATCCTCGGATTATTAGTTATCAAGCATAGATCGTGGTTGATGAAGAATAAACTATGAAGCATCATCATGAATGTGGCACATTTAGTCGTCTCTCTCCAGTAATCCATACATTAACCTATGAGTGACTTCGGTCAATAGGAACAATAATAACCAGAATTATAGCGATCGTCAAGTTAAATGTTAACGACTATTCTTTTCAGCATTCTTAGCTGGTTGGTGGTTTTCAACATGATACTTTGGCAATGGCTGAACTAACCACCAAGAAATTCGCCACGCATCACTTCCAACGCGAGATGTATGGATTCTCCATTGTCACTTGCGGCCTCCAATGCACATATATGATACATACGCATGCAGGATTGGTGCAGGCATTTGAGAACATGATTTAGCAACACAAAGTTCTGAGCACAGGCAGCAGAGAAGATGGCGGAGCTTGCCGAAAACTGGAAGAGACAGCGGGCTCGGAAGCTCGGAAACCGGGTTTGGTTGCTGGAGAAGTCGCACGCGGTGAAGCCACGCTTGCCGCTGCTCCGATTCATCCAATCCAAGTTCGTTACCAAAAAAAAAGAAACCAAGAGCAGCTTTTTCAGGCACAGCTGGATGATGGCACAGCAGCTGGATGCAGAAAGTGCGCCAAGTCACCTGTGACGCTTTGTCCGAGCGTCCGAGCGACCATGTCCAAGTCTGCGAGGCGGCGCAAGATTGCATCGCAGAGAATACCTTGGCGCCAGCGAATGTGCGACGAAACTGATGTTCTTCCATTCGGATGTGCGGATGTGCGGATGCCCTTGCCCAGTTCCTGGCCACTTTCCTGCCAAGATCCTCAGAGAACATCAGGGCTCCAGGTGACCCAGACCCCAGCTGCCTTCAATCAGCCAAGCGGAATCGCGTGAGCACTGAGCCATTCAACCATGGAACGCGCCCAGCGAAATCAAATGGATGCTTGATCAAGCAACATGAAGCAACCACCATGAGCTGGCTAATGAAAACAAAGGGTCACCAGTGGTCTATGATACTGTCACATTGTGAATCAAACTCGTACATGGGACAGCAGCACGGACTTGATGGAGACTCAAGCATGTTGGGATTGAACAAGCCAAGTCCTAGAACATCCACCCCCGATGATCAACCACAGTGAATTGCTGATATAGCTACTTTGCTCAGTTCCAGGTCATCCCTTTGTCACAGCCTGGCTTGGGGAGACAGGGCAGGGATGCACAACAGCTTTGTGCACACTTCCCCCGGGAGTTTCACTGGCCACAGCCAGACAAAGAAACTATACCCCCTTTCAGGCAGGTTAAACTAGAATTACAAGGCAGCTGTTTATCCGCCACTTCCAGCCCAGCTACTTTGATCGAAATCACTAATCATTATTTTCCCGAAACTACCGTCAGTGCTACCATCAGTTTATTCATAATGATTACTCAGCATATTGTTAGCATTGCAGTAATAATGCTCAGCATTTCCCATGATTCATGATGGGTACTAATCATAAGTTCCCTTAATTAATGAAAAAAGCGATGGTGATCATTTTCATCAGTATTTCCCATTCATTCAGTATGCCAATCATTCTTTCGTACCATGTTTTTTACAATGGTTACCCATTTGCCCGCTCACTATACTTATCATAAATGCCCCCATGGTTTATCATCAATAACCACCATGATGCTGACCCACTAACTTATATCAAACGATCAAATGCTGACTGATTTCATTGAATGATCAGTATTTCACCGATAGTGGTCACTAATCATATTTCACAATGTTTATGTCTTATGAAAATGCAAACTTATCACTCTGATCACCTACTTGATTTCAAATATATATATATATGTGTGTATGACATATCTATTGGTAAGCTAATCAGTTATGCGTGAAGGAGATTACAGTAATCGCTGTTCGTCATGATCACTCACTTTATTTCCTTATATATTCCTATATGAGCCAGTATTACCGCTACTAGTTATCACAACTGATCACATATAGTAATCTATTTCCTTCATGTCTATTCTCCGTTATTATTTATCATAACTGGATTACCAGTGATCAAACGCTAGCTGACCAATAATTGGTTGTCAAAAATACTTATTTGATGGTTAATAACTAGTTAACTAGTTGAGTGAACTATCAACTAGTTCAGCTTGCAGTTGATAAATAACCATCAGTTTTGAAAATAATCAACGAGTTCGTTATCAGTTATCAATTATTTACCAACTGCTAGTTATCAAAAATCATTTGCTGATGGTTATTAACTAGTTAACTAATGACTATCAGTTATTAGTAGTTTTCAGTTATCAATCAATCACTATTAGTAGCTATTAGTAGCTATTAATTAGTAGTTATTAGTATGATTTATTGGTGATTAGTAGTTATTTATCAACTGCAGCCGCTGATTCCCGCCAGCATACGGATCACCTTCTCCACGGCACCGGATCGCCATGGCAGGTTGTCCAAATGCAGCCCTGGAGCTTCGCTTCCCATGACGCGCATGCCACGCGGCTGGTGAATGGACCTGGCGCTGGTGAGTTGTGATGGTTCAGGATGACACTCACCGGGGTTAAGTGGTTGGTGGTTTTAACCATGGTTAATAGTGCTTAATAGTGGATACTGATGATAGCAATAGTGGTTAATAGTCTAGTGTTTAATAGTGGTTAATCAGAGGGGATGTTAAGCAACAGTAATGGTGAAACAACTACTGGTTGGTGGTTTGATTGACATGATTATGAACAAATGGTTGGTTGACTTGCGCATATTTCTTCACAACGGTGGTTCAACCACCAACCACTGAATGAATCATAAGACGGGGTCTCAAAAGGGGACCCCAAAAATGGTTGGTTTATTGCTAATACTTGTTTTTGTTAGATGATTTAGGGGTATTTTGAGAAACCACCATATGAATCCTTGTGAATCCCTAAGGTTCCTATTAACAATGAATCCTGGTTTTTACCAGGAATGTTGAGATGAATATGAGGGGTTGAAAACCAACACCTGGTCTCTAAATATAATAATGAGTTTATTTTTAGTTTTGATAGATGCTTAATGCTTGATGGCTAATTTATGCTGAAAGATTTTGAGCATAGAATGAATTCAGTATGCTTCACTGATGGTTCATGATGGTGAATGATGAACGTTATGGTTCTTTGATGGTTAATGATTTGATGATTATTTGATGGATGTTAACTGATGGTTTTTTGATGGTTGAGAATGATCACAGTAATTATTCATGAACAAATGGTTCATTGGTATTGATCACATTCAGTGGTCATTCATAATGCTTAGTGGATGTTTAATCATGGTTGATAATGGTTTTTCATGCGGAACAGGATGGTGACTATTTGATGTTCTAGATTCAATGGTGGTTATTAATGACGTTGTTCAAATTAAGTTTGAATGATGGCGGCTAAAGCGATCATATGATTCGTAGGTAGTACCTTTTGTGGTTCTAGTGATGGTTGATCATGGTTACTGGTGATGATTTTTGATAATGCTCACCATCATGGTTCATACAGTGAAGATCGGTGAAGATCAGCCAACAATAGGGATGATCAACCACTGTTAAAAGTGATGACTGACAAGAGTAGTAACAATATTACTCCACCACAGCTATGATCAAATGTAGGAACCACTACAAACTACAGCTGCTGCTCCTGGATATGCGATAGTCCTTTTGAATGGTACTACTCCCTATGCGCAACTGATTACCATGAAATAGGGGCTGGTCCGGTAACAAGCTGGTTTCTACTATTTTTGTTTGGAGTTGGTTTCATACTATAATGGTACCTGGAGGCGTAGGGATTCATTTCAGTTTGCTCCGGTTTCTTGTTTGTTGTTCACTTCTAAGGCAAATACTTGATCAGCTATTCATCCAGTGCGTCGGTAACTTTTTTACTCAGTCACTTGTCCAGTTTGTCAATCAGTCCGTTTGTCAGCCTTTCAGTAGCGAGGTAGTTCGCCAGTTGGGTGATGAGCCATTTAGCCATTAGCTGGTTCGAGAAGTTCTTGGTTAGTCACTGACATTGCATATTTTGTGAATTATTCAATTCTTAACCAATTCTGCTGTCTTTTTGGCTAGTGCCTTAATTCGCTTGCTGAAGACATATTATGTGATTGGTTCGTGACGTGGCGCGTTCGCTTGATTGAGGTTACAATAACTAAGCCTTATCTCATGTGCAATTCTGCTATTCTAATTGGTTCATGGGTTTAACCCCCTTGTTTGCTCAGTTCGAAGTTGGTAACGGATTTGACTTTCAACGAGCGATCTTGTCCGTACTTGGTACCCTACCCCATCGCAACCAGTTACGTACCATTATAGTACGAAACCAGCGGGTAGGACTACAATGGTTGTAACTGGGCTTGGTTACCTACTATTTCATGGTCTCTGGTTGCGCATAGTTACATTCATCAACGAATCGCTACCAGCTGGGCCCCACATTGGTTTTATGGCTGGAAGTTCAAGGGC
Source organism: Symbiodinium kawagutii (assembly GCA_009767595.1). Classification (NCBI taxonomy): domain Eukaryota; class Dinophyceae; order Suessiales; family Symbiodiniaceae; genus Symbiodinium; species Symbiodinium kawagutii. The sequence goes on along the minus strand of VSDK01010788.1, from coordinate 26,694 downwards.
ATTGAAGGTACCATACAGTGTGACGACCCTGGCGCTGAGGTCGGCTTTTTGGATGTTCGTTCCTATGTTCCTCACTGGCGTCACTTGGCTCTGTGGAAACCTGGACGGCCCCGGTCACTTGTCACAGAGTGGGTTGAGCTAACAGCGACGAAAAATCAAACGAATAAAATCAATTGATGTATGGGGTCGTTCTATGTATTGGGCACCCAAAAATGGTTGGTTTATATTCTTTTTATCTCAAGGATTACAATATTGGAAGTGGGGGGTGGCTTTTCCATAGGTAGATGGTATTAGACTTGAGAAGATTGAGAAGTTTGTGAGTCACATCCTGGTAGAAAAACGGCAGATTTTGTAGTTTTCTTGGTATGGCAGTATCCCTAGTGGTAGATTGGGACTCAGTACATGGTACACTCACCTACAATGCAACAGGCTGCTGCCGATCGGAAGGTATGTTGGTGAACGTTTGTAGTTTGAGCGCGATTTGCCACGCAGACTCTCACCGCTTGTGCCCAAAGGATCTGTGAGAATGGCAAGATGTTTTCTTGCCGGTAAGTGAACAATTAGTGATTAAATGTAATTAATCCGGTGGCCATCATCATCGATATCACGGTCACATCAGCACCCATTGTTCAGCATACATTGTTCAGCATACATGGCCTTTGATGTTAACTATTGAACCATGGTCGGACAAATAGTGGTCCCCATGCACAATCGCCAGAGGTTCTGAATGAGTGCCAGATTGCAGATTTGTCCTAACTAGTAGTCCTTTAGCTTTACTAGTCATTGTCATCTACCACTGATGGCCGTTACAAACTGTAAGGATCCGGAATCATTGACCAGGACCATGATTCACAAACCACTATGAGTCAGTATCAACCATCACATTCCGTGCTTCCCACTACATTAAAACAGCTTGATAGCCATCATGAAACACTATCAACTACAATTGCCCACTGCATTTCCTATTTTTAATAATATCTTGGTGATCATTAACTATTTTGACCCCATTGTCAGCCATCACCCGCCGTTTGTTGATAGTGATGCCCACCATTCTCGATCCTCATAATCATCCTCCTCCTCATAATGAAAATCATCACCATCATCATCATCATCATCATCATCATCATCACACTAATGATATCTAATCATCATAGATCATCATCATCATCATAGATCATCATCATCATCATCATCATCATCATCATCATCATCATCATCATCATAATCATCATCATCATAATCATCATCATCATCATCATCATCATCATAGATCATCATCATCATCATCATCATCATAATCATCATCATCATCATAGATCATCATCATCATCATCATCATCATCATCATAGATCATCATCATCATAATAATGATATATGATCATCATAGATCATCATCATCATCATAATCATCATCATCATAGATCATCATCATCATCATCATCATAATCATCATCATCATAATCATCATCATCATCATCATCATTCATCATCATCATCATCATCATCATCATCATCATCATCATCATCATCATTTCCATCTTCATTCATCTCACCAATCCAATGCAATTTCTCGCCATTATTGATCCAATGTCTTTCCATGATGCACTAGTCACATGTCAGTAGACGCCTGTTTCCACGCAGATGCTCCGACTTTTTGTTTTCTCAAAGGACTTTAGGGGGCTGTCTTCTCGTTGGTTTCCGCAGCAACCATGATGGCTTCTCTTGGGAGAGAAGTTCTTCGGTCGGCTCTCAGGATGTCATTGAGTGATGACACCCAGCTGATTGAAATCAATGTGTTGTGTTTGAACGGTGAAGAGTGCACAGTGAGCCTTTGCCCTTCTACCTTGGGAAGGGAAGTGGTTCAGATAATTTCCAGGAAGCTTTTGCCAAGGAGAGGTGCAAAGTTCACTCTCCACCACATTGCGGCACCCTTCATTCTGCAGCAAACTCTGCAACAGCAAGGCATCACTGGTAGGGTTGCAACTTTGTCTTGCACTTATGTTCCCACTGATCTGCTTGCTGCATGCAGATTTGTCTTGGGCTTCGCAGTCTCAGAGGAAGAGACAGTCTTGCACGGGGTCAGCCATCTAAGTGGTACGTCTTCCATAAGATGCTTGTGCCACCTTCCTAGAAGCCTTGATACCTTGATCCTTGGCAAAGATTTCAACCAGAGCCTGGATCAGGTCCTCTTGCCGAGCACGCTGCAAACTTTGACGTTTGGCATGTATTTCAACCAAAGCCTGGATCGGGTCACTTTGCCCAGCAACCTGCAAACTTTGACATTTGGCGATGGTTTCAACCAGAGCCTAGATATGGTCACTTTGCCGCGCAACTTGCAAACTTTGACATTTGGCAATGATTTCAACCAGAGCCTGAATCGAGTCGTATTTCCGAGCAGGCTTCGAACTTTGACATTGGGTGGTTCTTTCCACCAGAACCGAGATATGGATTCCCTGCTGAGAAACTTGCAAGACTTGACATCTGGTTTCAACCAGAACCTGGATCATGTCACCCTCCCGACCAACCTGCAAACTTTGACCTTTGGCGATAGTTTCAACCAGAGGCTGGATCGGGCCACTTTGCCGAGCAACCTGCAAACTTTGACATTTGGCGCTGCCTTCAACCGGAGCCTGGATCGGGTCACTTTGCCAAGCAACCTGCAAACTTTGACATTTGGCATTGGTTTCAGCAAGAGCCTGGATCGGGTGACCTTCCCGAGCAACTTGCGATTTTTGACATTGCCAAATACTTTTTGCCAGCAGACCTTGTTTGAGGATGCTTTGCCGAGCAACCTGCAAACTTTGACAGTTGGCGATGGTTTCAACCAGAGCCTGCATCGGGTCACTTGGCCTACCAACCTGCAAACCTTGTCAGTTGGCAATTGTTTCAACCAGAGCCTAGTCACTTTGCCGAACATGCTTCGAACTCTGACATTGGATGGTTCCTTCGACCAACTGACCCTGAATCGGGTCGCTTTGCTCCACAACCTGCAAACTTTGACATTTGGCGCTGCCTTCAACCGGAGCCTGGATCGGGTGACCTTCCCCAGAAACCTGCAAACTTTGATATTTGGCAATGGTTTCAACCAGAGTCTGGATCAGGTGACCTTCCCGAGCAACCTGCAAACTCTGACATTTGGCCATGGTTTCAACCAGAGCCTGGATCGGGTCACTTTGCCGAGCACCCTTCAAACTTTGACATTTGGCCATTCTTTAAACAAGAGCCAGGATATGGTTGCACTGCTGATCGACGTGCAAACATTGCTATCTGACCATGGTTTCAACCAGAACCTGGATCAGGTCACTTTGCCCAGCAACCTGCAAACTTTGGCACTTGGCGATCGTTTCGACCAGAGCCTGGATATGGTCACTTTGCCGAGAAACCTGCAAACTTTGACATTTGGCGATGGTTTCAACCAGAGCCTGGATCTGGTCACTTTGCCCAAGAACCTGCAAACCTTGACATTGGGCAACCATTTCAACCAGAGCCTGGATCGGGCCACTTTGCCAAGCAACCTGCAAACTTTGACATTTGGCGATGGTTTCAACCAGAGCCTGGATCTGGTCACTTTGCCCAAGAACCTGCAAACTTTGACATTTGGCGATGATTTCAACCAGAGCCTGGATCGGGTCACTTTGCCAAGCAACCTGCAAAGCTTGTCATTTGGCAAATGGTTCAACCAGAGCCTGGATCGGGCCACCTTGCCTTGCAGTATTAGCAAGCTTATGTGGAAGCGTTTTCTTGGCAATAGTTTGGGTTTTCAACAGATGGTTGTAGCCACGTTTGATTGAATTAGTCTTACAATGCAGGTGCGGCGCCCTAGTCATAAGCTGGGTAGTAAGACGTGATTAAGATGCAATAAACCATTTGATTACACGGTTATATCTACACGAGCTACAGCCACTGGTAGTTGCCCTGGTTTTAAACCAACTTAGCTAAAGCTTGGGGGCCCCACCTTGTAGCTTGGCCATGTTTTGGATTGCTTTCAAGCGTGTCTCGCCACGATGCAAAACACGTCCGTGGCTGTTGCGGAGCTCATGGGCGTTGAGGGATGTGACACCCCTTGTTTGTGGTTCATAAGCATTGGTCAGATTGAATTGTTTGTGTGGGGTAACATGGTCGAATTTTACTGAAATCTGCATGCAGTCATGAATGAATATGAATGAAATATGAATGAACATGAATGAACATGAACGAAGATGAATGATTTGTGGTGAAGCCATGTTTGATTCATGGCATTTTGAGGTGTTTGACGTTCCACTTTTGTAACTGCCTGCGAGGGCCAGGTTGTAACACCGCAGGGCGAATACCTTTTTGGTGGTAGTTCCCATGGACCCAAACCCAGGATGACCTGTGAAGAGTTGACATTGGCCATTTCACAGTGTTCCAACACCATACATAGGGGTTTGTTCATGACAACAGTGCCAACATGCCATAGAGGTTCCTCTATAACAGCAGTGATGACACATGGCATCGGTAGGTGTTCCTTCAATTGACTCAACACACTCCATGGAAGCCTTGCTGCGATGCTTTGATCCCGTGAATCGATCAACCTCAACAACCCGTTGCAAGATGATATCCTGTCATCGTGGGAAGAGATCATGGTCCGTGACATTTTTGACCAAGGAATGTAAAGTGACAATTGCAAAAAAAACAATCAAGATAACTTCTTCTCAGCTTTGGTCTCAACAGTCCCTGCAACCAACCACCAACAGCACCAGAAACCAACCTGCCAAGCAGCCAATGCTGCCAAGGCTGGTGAGATTTTAGTGAATCCTGTGGTGTACCAATACGTCTTCGAAGAGGCGCCTGCACCGTTCCTTGGAGCTCCAGGGCTGACGGGGCGCCGGTGATCGCCACCCAAGGGGAACAGATCACCACGATGGCCGCCACACCAACATCGACAATCATCGCTGAGTGCATCGCTGTTTGTACAAATGGCAGTGGGTCACCCTTAGTCCCCTTGGTTCCCCCATCATTAACTGGATGGCTTATACCCACTAACTTAGGCTTTTAATGTTTTTGGGATATGATTGACTTACCATATAACCACTAAAAATATATTTTTAGCAAGGGATCTATAAGCCACCAAGTTACGCATTGTTTCCCTATCGTTGTTAGTGATTATCCCCCATAATTGGTTGGTTAATATTGACCCATAGCCAGGCAACAAAAGAAATGTGACTTGTTACACTAGTGTGTCACCACCCAGTGTGATGGCGTCAGCTATTACTAGTTGGCAACATGATTTCAATCCGTCAACGTAGATTGAAGTCCTAGAGTCGTGGCACCGAACATGTGGCTGGATGATATGAGGATTGCTCACTGGGGATAGGCTGTTGGGTTATTCTGCTATGAATAGAGGATATTGTCAACCGGTGGTGGCTGTTCGATAGTTACTTGTCGTTGATTTTTAAGGATTATCCAGTAGATAGTTACTTATTGTTGTTGATTGCTCCTGATTAATGATTATTTGTTGTTGAAGATTGCTAACATGCCCTAGAGTAGAATAACCTTGCTGTTGGATTTTCATTGATTGCTGCTTTGTACGAAGTTGTTTTCAGGATGGCTGTATTTTGGGACCACGAATCCCGGTTTGCAGCTCCCCATAACTCTGTTGGTTGGATTTACCAATAGCTGATTGCAACTCGTTGAAATAAGTATTGGTTGAAAAAACAAATGCACTGCTAATGATTAGGAAATTGCATTACTGGTTGCTGGTTGAAGTTATTAGTTGACATTTGTTGACATATATCGATCAATAATCGATCAATAATCGATCAACTGGTTGCAAATACCAGGGTATTGTGACCAATGCAAAAACGGTTTAACAACAAGTGGAACAATTAAAACATATCATTTGTTCCAGTTGATAGTTGTTTTGTCAGTTGTTTATCTGTATGTTGACCGCTTTAAATGGGACAAATGATAAACCAAGGGTTAACCACCAGTTGGTACCACATGGTACTGCTAAGTGCCACATGGTTAAATGCTCGATCTTTATCAATTGATAAAAGCAATGGTTCGATCTCAAAGATCCACAGCGAAGAAGTGCCATCACGGTGGCTGCGGTCGTCGCAGACCACCTTTCAGCTGCTTGAGTTGGCCCGGGATTGAACCCTGCAGTTTTTGTTTCAAGGAATCCTATTGAGATGTGCATCCGCATGTTTGTAGCTGGTTGCTCACCATGGTTGTAGGTTTATAGTAATCTATCTGAGGTTGTTCACCATGGGTAAATATCAGGTCCCAGTTGTAACCCTGCGCATCCAAGAGTTGGCGGGTCAAGTACACTATGACAGTCTGTTCATGGCTCATGGCAGCTCATCATGGTAGCTGCGACCAGTCGGGTTCCGTCAATAGCAACGGTGGCCATGTGTGTCCGCCATGACCAGTGACTATTAGCCATAGTTGGCCTCTGGGAGACAAGTTGGAAATGGCTATTCGCCACAGGAAAAGCCAGCTATAAATGCTGCATTTTCCATGCAACCAGGTTACGGTTTACCAGGGAGTAGGTGCCACCACTTAATGATGATCAGCCAGTATCAGCCATGATCATCAGTGTAACTTGACCATGGCCAACCATGGTCATTGGCCGTTAGCTACCATTATTAGCCATTAGATACGAGTACTTCATGCTCAACAGTGATAATGGCTGATCATCAACCACGGCATCAATGATCATTGATTCATGCTGTCATTAGCAATGATGTCATTCATCATATTGACTATCACATACAAGGACCATGTTACATTAATGATGTCGCTAGTAAGGATCAACCACTTAAGGTCACTTTATGGCATGATAATCGCGGATGCTGATGCCGCCACCATGTTCCTCACTGCCACCGGTTTCAGTTGGCTCGTAGCTCACGGCCAAGCTACTGCGGCGGCGCCGCAGTTCCAGCAGAAATAGATGGTGGAATTGTGATGGTTATGAAGGACATAACAATGACGCTGGATTGATGGTTCATGCTGGGTGAGCTATGGTGTTAGTTATATTCAGCTATTGCTAATGTATCACTATATTTTGTAGCCTTCTGTAGCTACTTAATAGCTACTTTAGAGCTATAGTTGAAAATCACTGCCAAGAGATCACAGCTTTTGTTGAGTGGTGTATATCATGCCATGATTTGAGCCTCGCCTTTGTGTCATGAGTCCCGGCATGTTCCAAGTCAGCGTTGCTTTGCCCAGTGGGCGCTTGGAAAAGCTGTTTGTTTCATCATCCTCCAAAGTCGGGGACCTGAAACTGTTGGCTCAGCAGTCGTTTCAACAAAGCTATGTGAGTTTGATTACTTCCGAAGGTCAAATTCTGAGTGATCTTGATGAATCTTTGCAAGCTGCCGGAGTTCAAGATGGAGACAACCTCACGGCCATTGTGGGAAAAGTGAAGATCGCATCAAGTTCCAAAGCCTTCGCTCTCTATTGCTGTGGAGGTCGCCGGATTCTCACCTGGGGTGATGCCGCCTATGGCGGTGACAGTTCCGAAATCGGTCAGCTGAAAGCGGGGGTGCAACATATCGAAGCCACAGATGCAGCCTTTGCTGCCATCCTTTCAGATGGTTCAGTCGTCACCTGGGGAAATGCAGATTCCGGTGGTGACAGTTCAGCAGTCCAGGATCAACTCCATGGTGTGGAAGAAGTGAAGGCTTCATGGCATGCCTTTGCTGCGATAGCCGATGGATCAGTGGTGACCTGGGGTGATCCATGTTGCGGTGGTAGCAGCTCTGGGGTCCAGGATCAGCTTCGGAACGTGCGACAGATTGAAGCTTCCTCCGGCGCCTTTGCTGCACTCCTGGCAGACGGTTCGGTGGTTACTTGGGGCAACCCGCACCGGGGCGGTGACAGCTCCAAGGTCCAGCATGAGCTGAGGCATGTGAAGCAGCTGAAAGCCACGCAGCGCGCATTTGCTGCGATCCTGGCGGATGGATCGGTTGTGACCTGGGGCAATCGATACCGTGGAGGTGACACTTCAGGGCTCAAACTGGAAAGGGTTCAACAGATTGGAGCTACGTCGCAAGCGTTCGCAGCCATCCTGGAAGATGGCTCGGTTGTGACATGGGGTGATCGGGATCGTGGTGGTGATAGCTCAGATGTCCAAGATCAACTGAGGAACGTGAAGCAAGTTCTGGCCACAGACCATGCATTTGCAGCGATCTTGCCTGACCAATCCGTGGTGACATGGGGAAGTCCCAATTATGGTGGCGACAGCTCTGAAGTTCAAGATCAGCTCCAACATGTGCAGCACATTTGCGCTGCTGAATATGCATTTGCTGCCTTGGCCAATGGATCTGTAGTTACATGGGGCAGTGCAGCATGCGGGGGTGATAGTTCTGAAGTCCAAGATCAGCTGAAACACGTGCAGCAGCTTCATGCCACAAGCCGTGCCTTTGCCGCAATCCTGACAGATGGATCTGTTGTGACCTGGGGTGATCCAGCTTGCGGCGGAGATGGACCTGAAGAACGGTGAAAAAGTACCTGCGGTCGTCCATCGTGTATCCCCTTAAGACTGGTGGTTTCGGTAAGAAAAGAAATACATGTTGCGAATCCGCTACTAACAACGATATGTAAGAAATATACACTGGCAACCAGCCAAAAGGCTATCTCACCTTGGCGCTTGGTATCTTTCTCATTGTTTCTACCCCTCTTCCGAAAAAAATAGCTGCCTGAAAGTCATCACCATTCCCAAGAAGTCATTTGCGAAGATCCAGCCAGGGAGCGACCAGGTTGGGTAATCCTTGCTGGTCACCGTTCCTAGAGATCTTGGTCAGCCTTCGCGGTGGCTTCACCATGGGCCGGGCCCCGCCCCCACTTAGAAGTTCGTGAAACCCGCCTCGGTGCTGGCGTAAATTTGACTGAAAATGGAAAGTTCATGACACCTACCACCACAGCTATCATGCAAATGCTTGTTAGTTTCATGTTTTATGGGATTATATTAATTAGTCATGTGTAAGAGTTGCTATGTCCCATTGTGAGAATCACTGTCGCCATAGGGTGTGGTAGATGTGTTTTCGCTGCTTACTTTGAGGATCGCCTCATCTACACAACGGTAAACATAAGCACGGTGATAAAGCAGCGAAAAACTTGGCAGTTCCATTGTCCAATGGGCAGGGTTCCACGTTTCAGAATCACTGGCCAAGTTGGGTGTATGATAATGATCGAGTCTACCATATCCTTCATCATTAAGTGGTTGTTGATGCTTGGTGTCCGCTACGTCATCGTTAGCTGTTGGACTGGCGCGCAAGCTGCTGACTATCTCATTGTGTAGCATTTGCAGGTATCAAGATATTGGTTGGTTGTTGTTTGTTGGTACTACATACTTTACGTTTGATGGGTAGTTCATGGTTGATAGCGCCTATTTTTCTTATTAGTCCCAGTTTTGTTCCGCAGTTGCCGATTCTTTGCTGAGTTTCGTCGGATGTGGAACAATTATATGTTGATGAACGTTCGCCGCACCTGAATTCATGGGTTAAACTCTTACAATCATTGCTGATTATGTTGGAGTGATTATTGGTCATCGATTTGCATGAGTTGGTTGGTCATTATGATCTTTTATCAATGGTTCTTCATTGTTCTACATGGTAATTGATCAGTGACCACCACCATCATGGTGAAATATATTCCTGGTTGGTGCGTTCACTTTTTTTGCAACCAGCTTTGATGAAGATGATGATCTCTAAACTTTGGTGATTAGTTTCCCCAGCACCATCCTTCATGGTACCACCATCATTCCCGGGGATGATGATCGAATTGACAAATCTTTCTGGGATGGGACAACTAACATCACCTAACATCACCTAACGTCACCTAACATCACCCTAACGTCACCTAACATCACCTAACATCACCTAACGTCACCTAACATCACCTAACGTCACCTAACATCACCCTAACATCACCTACTAGTAACATCTCCTAACATCACCTAACGTCACCTAACATCACCAAACGTCACCTAACATCACCCTAACATCACCTAACATCACCTAACGTCTCCTAACATCACCTAACGTCACCTAACATCACCTAACGTCTCCTAACATCACCTAACCGTAACGGTAAACATAAGCACGGTGATAAAGCAGCACAAAAATTGGCAGTTCCATTGTCCAATGGGCAGGATCTACCATGATCAAAAAAATTGGCAGTTTCAGAATCACTGGCTAACTTGCGTTTATGATCATGATCAAGTCTACCATATCTTTCATCATTAGGTGGTTGTTGATGCTCGGTGTCCGCTACGTCATCGTTAGACTGTTGGACTGGCGCACAAGCTGTTAACAATCTCATTGTGTTGATGTCCCATGTTTTTTTTTCCATGGTTGCCAATTCATACGCGTGAATATTTGCTGAGTTTCGTCGGATGTTGAATAAACATATGTTGATGAATGTTCGCCGTAGCTGAATTCATGGGTTAGACCCTTACGATCATTGCTGATGATGTTGGAGTGGCTATTGGTCGTTGATTTGCATGAGTTGGTTGGTCATTACTATATAATTGTTAGCAATGGTTCTTCATAGTTTTACAGTTATTTGGAGAGTGATCAGTGACCACCACCATCATTGTGAAACGTATTCCTGGTTGGTGCTTTCACTTTTTGCAACCAGCTTTGATGAAGATGATGATCTCTAAACTTTGGTGATTAGTTTCCCCAGCACCATCCTTCATGGTACCACCATCATTCCCGGGGATGATGATCGAATTGACAAATCTTTCTGGGATGGGACAACTAACATCACCTAACATCACCTAACATCACCAAAGCCTAACATCACCATCATCTAACCATCAATCAGATCACCACTTTCGATTGGGGAACGGCTCCAAGCGGAAGCACACTCCGATCGGATCGCTGCGCTGAGGCTCAGATCGATGCTGCAAGCATTGAATCTGGTGGCAGCAGGACGGACGTGTTGCGCAATTTTTGGTCATGTGGCTATGGGTCAAGCAGTTAACCAACCAACGAAGGGTTAACTATCTGGTTAATAGTGAATCATAGGGAATGATAACCAACAATAGTGGTGGATATATGCCAAGTATATGGCTATGGGTCAAGGCTTTCACCAACCAAGTTCATGGCGGATTTCCACCAACAATTTCATATGGAAAACAATGGTTAATGATGGGGAACCAGGGGGACTAAGGGTGAAATGACCCACAGTCATGTATCATTGAAAAATACAAACCATTGATATCAACGAGGAAAATGGTATCCATGTTATGGTCAACCTCATTCTATCATTTTTAGTGGTTGAGTATCAATGGTTTCATCATTCAGTGATAACTGGTTGGTGGTTTTTTTCCAGTATTTGGAATGGTTTCTTTTGGTTGGTGGTTTCAAACATTGTTTATTTTCCCTATTAGTGATTAACAAATGGTTGGTTGACTAATATTTTTCATGGGGGTTGAAACCACCAACCAGAATAATAACTATGTTAACGCTTGGCACGAGTAAACCATTGATACTCAACCATTTAGTCATTTATCAATGGTCATTTCATGTGCCTTTGGTGACTTTGTGGGTATCAATGTTTCTCAACCAACTAAGTGACCATGTGTAAGCCATATGCTTAAGAAATTAATGAGTTTCAACTTTTTGCACCTTTGTCTCAGGTGTGAAGTTGTATTGTCAGGCGGACTGAAACATGGCCAATATGATTATATGATGGCTTCTTGAGATAGGGTACTCCAGTTATCATCCAGTTAATCCAGTTTATTACCCATTTATAGTAGTAAACCAACCATTTTTGGGGGTCCGCGATGGCTTGAGCTACCCCCATACTGTCAGATCAGTTGAACCTCTCTGAATGCATCTGATGTGTCTCTTATTCAGCTGACATATTCAGACATATTTCACATTTCTTCAGTTGTCGCTAGGTCTTTCCATGCAAAAATTACACTGTCTAACTCAAACCACTGCACCCCTTTCTGTGTGTTTGCTTGTCAGTTGGCCGCTGTTTGTGTTCGTTGCAGTTCATGACCTGCTCTCTCCTTGTCGTTTAGTGTGAGAGCTACGGGTGGCAGGCCAAGGCCTTGCAGCACGCTACACATCAGTTTGTCAGCAAGGGTCCCAACATGGCTCTTGAATGTGGGACAGCAGCAGTGCTCAATTCACCAACAAATCATTCGGTGGTTTCTCGAAATAGGGCTACCCAAAAATTGTTGGTTTATTGCTGTAAATAGTTAATATTGGATGATTTAGGGGTACCCGGGGTACCCCATTTTGAGAAACACCCATTGGGGAAGAAGCAGTGGTGTCCAGTGCCTGAGTGATCAGCGAGAACCGTTCCAAAGAACGATGACCAACCAGGTTCTGCAATGATTCCAAAAATCAGCCATTTATCATGGCAACAAGTGAGAACATGACAGGCTGGCGGTTTGACTTTTTCGTCATTGTTCAAACATACCTGGGGATAATTATGTAGTTGGCTACTGGACGGGTTATCACCACCAACCGGATATGGTTTATTTTTTCTTGATTGTTCCAAGCAACAGAATTGGAGGAACCATCCATATAGTAGTGGGGTGGCAGTGATGTTGAAGAAACAGCTAACTCAGTTTGTGCAATCTGTTTGTCGCAGATGCTTCAATCTTGCTATATATCGCAGCCATTGCCCTTTTGGGAAACATTGACCTTGTTGCGTGGAACATTCCCCGTAGAAATGGTTGTTTTACCTAAGGAAATTTTGATTTTCTCAAAACAGGAACCCCCCGAATCATCCAATAGTAACCATTTATAGTAATAAACCAACCGTAACTTCGCGGCTACCTCAATTTGAGAAACCTTCAAATTTGGTCATGGCAACTTCGCAACTTCCAGGCTTAGATCGGGAAGGTGACCATCAACCGTTACTTAGATGTCCCCAGTCCGTAAGTGCTATGTAACATCCGTGAATTTTGTCGCATGGTTACTGTAAGTAACTGGGTACAGCTAGGTTGTAAGTTGTAAGTAACAACTGGTAAGTAACAACCATGCTTAGAAACTGGTTAGGTAAGAAACCAGAGTTATATCCTTTGCAGTAACCCTCGCACATCCAAGCAGGGCCATGATTCACGTCGAAGCTACGGGTGTGCCGCTGCAGGATCCATTTCCAACGCCATCACCGCTGCCCTGAGCCCTTTGGTGCCGGAAAATCTGAACGACGGTCATTTGGTGTGCCTTGGCAGCGAAGTGGTTCATGATTTTGAATCTATGTGGCTATGGGTCAAGCAATAAACCAACCACTGGTTACCTAGCTGGTTTAGTTGGGTAGCTGGGGATGATAACTGACAATTATAGGGGATATATGGCGGAGTTTGGTCCAGCAATGTCCAGCAGTTAACCAACCAAAAACTGCTTATAATAACCAACCAAATCGTAGGTAAAACTGGGTGGTGAAATGATAGGGGAACCAGGGGGATCAAGGGTTTGGACCCACAGCCATGTGTCACCATGGCTCACAATGCTTTATTATGCGCAATGTTAATGTTGGGTAAATATCGTCATGGTTCATGCATGGTTCATCAATGGTTACTAATTCTTGATCAGTCGTTCATATCTCAACATGTCAATATGAAACATGGTTGACCACGATGATTTGTTAACGGTTCATTCATCGTAATGTAATGGCAAATGAATGGCGGTTAATTATTGGCTATCAATAGTTGATCATGAATCATCAGCATGGCTTATGGGCAACATTGGGTAGTAGTGGTTCATCAATGGTTACCCTCCGGTAAACTAACCTGGCAATGGATTCTCACCATATTTTATAGTGAAACCCTGGGAAATCATCAATTTCTAGTGGATTTTCCATTGCCGTGTTAGTTTACCAGAGGGTAATTGATTGTGATCAACTGATGGAATGGGTAACTGACGATCAATTGCTGGTGATTTGAACTGATGGTTTATGCCCAGCTACTGGTTGATATTGGTGAATTCTATAGGTTGCTTACTGGCCAAGTAATGGCTACTTGATGGTTGATTAATGGTCAATTAAAGGTTGACATTGTATGGGTCTAATATCTCAAGTTCATCAATCAAGTCTCCTCGATTTAGAAACAGACAATATTATAATTGGAACATCAATTACTCAATTAGTCTCCTATCTTCAAGTAGTTATCTGGTTGGTGGATTCAAACATTTTTTATTTTTACTAGAAATCATTAACAATTGATTGGTTGACTAATATTTTTCATAGGGGTTGAAACCACCAACCAGTTATTCTAGCTTCCTATCTTTGACATTCTTATCATGCGCCGGAAAAAATGGATGGTAATTCAACAGCTGGACTAGTTTGGTCTTAACATTCATGAACAACCCCTAGGTACTACTTTTTTCATTGGTGCTGTTGGTCAAAATTAACAACCCCAATTAATAGCAATTTAGATGGTTATTTATGGTTGTTAATTAAATGGTCCAATTCTGAAATGGTAAAGACCATTCATTAATTTTGCATGAGTTTGGTACTGAGTAGATAGCCAAATTCAGCCCCTCAGTTTCATGTCTCGGTCTACTGAGCGCCTAGCAGCACCTAGGTACTTCTACTATGTGAACTGCATCGTGGCCCTGGTGCCTCGCACTGCTGCGAAGTGTTCTGCCGTTGATTTGGCCATGGGAAGATGTGGGGTGGTTTCTCAAGCCATGGTGGACCCCTACCCTGAAATCATCCAGTTTACTAGTCATTTATAGTAATTGAATAACCAAACATGACTTGGGGTGGTTCCCTATTTCAAGAACCCCCTTTTTTGGGAAAAATATATTGACTCTGTCAATGAAGGGTATTTGCTGAATCAAAGTTGCAGAGTTGTTTATTTGGATTGTGAATCATCATTTCATCCTTAGATTGAGCAGAACAAATCATGAGATAGGGATCACAAGTAGCAAGAAGTGGTCCAACCAGCGAATAAGACTGGTAGAACAATATGGGGTCGATGAGGTTTAACACCACCGTTTAACACCACCCAAGTTGCATAGTAGCGACCCATACAAGCTCGCAAAGTGGGGCTGCATGTACGAATATGTGCTGATTTACATGGCTTCTTGTTTATGTGCGCAATACTAATTGTCATTCACCATCATAGGCCCATCAATAAGCATCATGAACCATCAACTATCAATCAACCATCATTACCCATCATTAAGCATCAGTTCATCATCATTAAGCATCACCATCAACCATCAATTAACCATCACCCCTTCCATTTCTATTGCTGGTATACTGTTTCCTCATCCATGAGCCATCCTCAGCCATGGATTCACCATCCATTCACCACCCATTCACCCTCCATTCACCCTCCATTCACCATCCTTTCACCAGCATTCACCATCCACGAACCAGGCCGACTTGGCGACCAGTTCAACCAGCCACGGGGCCATGGCTCAGGTGTGTTTGTTGGTCTTCTTATCTTTGCCTCCGCACGGGGCCTCGCGGCCCACGGTGCGCCCCGGGGCTGGCCGTAGTGGAGACACATCCGGGTGCAGGGGAGTTTTGGAAGGGAACTTCCTCGTGAATGGCCAGTCTTAGGTTAATGATAAGGGATGATATCCACAAATTATAGTATTGTAGGGGATATACCCACTAGATATGGTGTAACATCAGCTATTTACTATCAATATCCTGGGGGAACCCTTTGCAAAAAAGAAGTGTATCAAGTATTGCCAATATTTACCAGGTATCAAGTTGTTGCCATCATCACCCTGTTGGCTCATGTTGTTATTTTAGGGTAATGTTTGATGGAGCAACAACTATCACCGTTGATGATGGAGTATAGTGCAAACAGGTAACAGATTTGATGGGAAGGTTGCTTCTTCACCAGTCAGGTTCAAGGTGTTTTAAACATTACAAAGCATGATTTGAACACATTGTTCAGCCACAGTTTACCCGTTCTTATATGCATGATCAACTAGTCTTAGCGACGAACAGTCATAAACCCTTGGTTGGTTGTTATTTCCTTTTATCATTATTAAGATATTAAGCATGTATTCTGGCGAGGCTTTTGCACGTTTTGACACGCTGCACTGTCATCGTTGCCTTTTGCTCCATTCGCTTCCTAAATGGAACCCATTACATGGAGGTTTGGTCTCGATCAGTATCACCATTGACCGCATGGGTGTTTCTGAAAATAGGGGTCCACCCAAATTATTTGATATTAACAAGTTATAGCATAACAAACCAACCGTTTTTTTGGTCCCCTATTTTGAGAAACAAAATTGGGAGACCGACATCATCAACCAATAGGAACGATCAATGGAAGATCCACAATCACGCTATTTGGATCAACCATAATCACCCACTGATCATCAAAATCGTTATCATCAACCACTATGAAGCAAAACAACATCATTAACTATGAACATAATTAACAATGATTTGACATCATTAACCACTGCTACACCAATAATTGACCACTATGAATCATTATTAACCATTATTAGTTTGCCATTTTCAACGATTACCCACTACTCACATGACCATCAATTACTATCAACCAGTGTAATGGTTGGTAGCTTTGAACATTTTATATGTTCACTACTAATTAATTATTAACAAATGGTTGGTTGACCAATATTTTTCGTACGGGTTGAAACCACCAAGCAGTATACTTACGACCAATTCCCACCCTTTGCCCAGAAACTTACAAGTGCACAAGCGCTTGTCATACTGGACCTTCAAATTCCTGCGCAGGCCCGCTGTTTTTTGCTTCTCAACCGAAAAACTGTAAACTCTAAACCTCAAACCCTAAAACCCTAAACCCAAGAACCCTAAAAACCTAAACCCTAAACCCTATAACCATAAACTGTAAACCACAAAGTCCTAAAGCACAAATCGCTGCGTATAATTTCTGCCAGTTGCTGAGTGTTATACTGTGGTACAATGTTCAGGTTTCCGGGCAAAGGGTGGGAATTGCGCGTATACTTACCCACGATGATCAACTACCAACCCCTACTACCCACTATTAACCACTACTAACCACTATGAACCACTACTAAGCCATCGTGACTACCACCATCTCAACCCATCCCCACGTCGGGAGGACCCGGGCATGGCCACCTCGCTGTTGGCCACTATGGACCGCAGCGCCTCATTGTGCCTTGGTGCCATAGAAAAACCAGAGATTGGAATGGCCCAAGGATTAACGTTATGGATGGTTAATGGTTAATGAATATTAATGGACATTAATGGATATTATTGGACATTAATGGATATTATTGGATATTATTGGATATTAGCGATGGTTAATGGTTTCTAGATATTTATGATGAAGTAATGATTGGTCGATTAATGGATATTAATGGATATTAGTGATGGTTAAATGGTTGATGATGGGGCATGATTGGGGAAACTAGCAATAGAGGTGGTTCATGATGGCCATGTTACCTGGTTGATTAGCAGGTTTTTAGGTTTATATAGATTGTTAACTATGGTTTTGATTGGCTGGCACTCACCATGGTTAAGTGGTTGGTGGCTTTAACCATGGTCAATAGTGGTTAATAGTAGTTGATATTAAGCAACAATAATGATTGAACAACTACTGGCTGGTGGTTTGATTCACGTTTTGTATTTTCCCTAGTGGTCATTAACAATTGGTTGGTTGACTAATATGTTTCATAGGGGTTGAAACCGCCAATGAGGTGACCAGCAATAAAAGAGAGCATGATGGTTTATGATGATTAATGATAAGGGTTGGAATGATAGCTAATATGCAAATGTATGGTTATTCATGGTTGACATCGGTTGTTCATAGTGAAAGAATCTCTCAAGGGTTAACGAATAATTTGCTTACTGATGGTTCAGTGGTAGTTAATGATTGTTAAGAGACTATGAATCATCACTAATTAGTCACTATGAACCTCTGTGGGATTAACAATGGTTAGTGGTGGTTGATGTTGATGGTTGGTCACGGTGAATGATAGCCAAGATATGGCAGTGATGATGCTTAATTGATGGTTCATGTCTGGTTTTAGTGGTTTATGATGGGGCAATAGTGCTTAATGAAGCTTCATGAGGGATGTCAGGGGATACTGGTTAACATCATGGGTTCAATGGTAGGGTAATGATTCATTGTAGCTGGATTGATGGTTCATAATGAGAAATAGTGCTTAGTGATGGGTGGTGATGGTTAAGACCTGTGAATTGATGGTGAATGATGTGGGCAATCATGGTTATTTCTGGGGAACTTTAATGACAGTTAATGGCAGTACATGGGCACTAATGTTGAATTGATGGTTGATTCTCTGTTTCATAGTAGTAAATAGTGCTTAAATGATGGTCAGATGATGATTAATGATGGTTAACAATGATCAATGATTGATAAAGATCGATGTGGTTGAATGATGTTTAGTAGTGATTAACAATCATATGTAAGAATTAAAAATGGTTATAGTGAATGGTGACTAAAAAAGGTCAGCAATGGCTTTTAGTAGTTGGTTGTTGCTGGTAGTGATTGCCAATCATTCTTCGGAGGTTTGCGTTAACCCATCGTTGGATCAAACGATTGATTACTAACTCACCACAAGTGGATGGATGATTAACAATGTGCATTTTTGGTGATTTCTTGCTTTTGGTTACAGTTGGTTGTTACAAGGTTTGGGTTTACATTATTCAACCAATTAACTACGAGCGATTGGCGTTAAACTAGTGCCCGCCATTTGCTTGAAGAGAACTAGCTTAATAATGGTATAAGCTACTCCCCTAGCCCGCCAATCATGTTCGCTATCCATTGATTGACAATCCCATATTGTTACAATCGATGGATTAGGCGTACCACGCAAGGAACCAGGATGAACCAGGGATCACATTCATGTCCCCTCACTTGTGTGGAGGTGTTCTGCTCGGGAAACGAGATATGACATGCCAAATGTGATTGAATAGTTGATTACGGATAATCTTTCGTTGAAAAATCAAGTATGATTGTATATTGAACATTCCAAAACTATTTTTATGTGTATTTTCAGAAATCCATCAATTTTCAAAGTATCTTGCGCGATATTTTGGCAAAGTATGGTCTGACCTACTGATTGGTGGTTTCGAACATTTTCTATTTTCTCCATATCAATTGTAAACAAATGGTTGGTTGACTAATGTTCTTCATAGGGATTGAAACTGCCAACCAGACTATTTGAGTGTTTCTCAAAATAGGGGACCCCCCAAATCATCCAATATTAGTCATTTTTGGCAATAAACCAACCATTTTTTGGGGTTCCCTATTCTATGAAACCACCATTTACTCCATGATGGTTGTTCGCCAAAGCCGCTCAGCAGCTGCAGGCTGGGTGCATCCCTGGCGCCGAGTCCCAGCGCATGAAAATGGAGAGCCAGTCCTGGGAGCGGGCGAAGTGGTCGGAGGGTGATGAACCACTACCAGGTTGGGCTCGCCATGTAGTTGACCTAGGTTGTAGCCAGGGCAACTACCAGTTATTATGGTAGGTATAGTTATACAATCAAATGGTCTTTGAACCAACTCAGGGGGCATCACCTGGTATAAGAGGTAATCTGCAGGGCCCAGGGTTGGTTCCCTAAAGCGGAACCATGGTAGCAAACCCGTAGCCAATGGTTGTATGAACCCCAGCTGGTCACCACGGTGAATGTAACCAGTTGCAAGCACTGGGGTAATGATTGAACGCCATAGCTACCAGGTACTGCCCCGATTTAGTATGTTAACTTAGGTCATAATTAGGGTAACCACCAGGCCAATGGTAGATAGAACTGTTATTAACCAGTGGCCTGGTAATGATTGGGGAGTAACTAATTGTGGTACAAAGGACTGTTTTTCATAGGGTTGATAACATTACAAGTTGGTTAACTAACTGACAATTGGCGTGCCATTTCTTATTCAACCAACTTGCAGTTTGGGGGTATCATTCTGTTGCTATAGGTTGGAGAAGGATTTGCTGTGGAAGTAGGTGGCATCTGGGCACGATATGCTGGTTGATCCAACCGCACCATTACTTCTCGCAGTTTCTGTAGTGGCTGCCTATCAGCCAGTCGTTACTTTCAGAATGGTTCATGATTGTTCATCAAATGATGTATAGGTAATGTCAATTTCATCCATTTCAGGCATTAGCCACATCATTGTTCATATATTGACTCATCCGTACAAATTAGTCATATAAATTTACCAGCTCATAATGGTGATTATCACTTTGTATCTTTATGGTTAACCAGGATTACAGTTAACCATCATTGCAGTTAACCCTTACTTCTTGTAGTTATGCACTACTTTTCTCACTATGTTAATCACTCATCACTATTAACCCGATTGAATTAAGCACTTATCGATTGTGACAAGCCGTCAATATCTTAATCATTACTAGAAGTCGGCATGAACCATCGCTATTAATGACTATCAGCTATTGTTTTCACGATGTTCAAGTCCTTTGTCATGGTTAACTCAGTCATGACTTTAAGCCACTTCAATTTTCACTAATTTGACAGAGATCATCTATAGCGATGGTTAATCTTTATGCCCCCCACACATTCATTTACTCACTATTAGCTGTCACTAGTGTAGCCACTATTGTTGTTCAACAATTAACAGTCATGAATATCTATCCCTATCAGTAACCATTGCTGATTACATCACTCAATCACTCACAATGACTACTCACCAGATTCGACTACCATCATTAATATATCTAAAACTGTGAATCATTATAAATTATTGTACTCATGTTTACCGCATTCCATTGTATGAATTGAGCATCACCGAATGCAATCCTCAATAGTAATAACCATTGTAAAACTATTTAGCATATCAACCCTTACTCATGTAAGCTATGAACCAATTAATGTTTTAGTAAACTCCCTCTTAACCATGTTACTAAAACTTTGAGCAAATTCCCTTGAAACTATTACTACTAATTAACACTAATAAACTATTCTCCTGATTAACCATTGTAATCCCTCACCATTGCTTCATTTCCTTCAAGATAGTAAGCTTATGTCATACTAATAGTAATCATTTTTTGAATCCCTCAATGTAAACTCCCTATTGAGCAATAATTAGTAGTGAACCATTTGAATGTCTATTGCTATTTATTCTTATTGTTATCATACTATCCTTATTAACTAAAGTTTCTGATTGCAATCCCAAATCTTGTCATATGGATCCGAATTCAGGCCCTTGTCATTTTATTCCTTCACCATTTGAATCATCAATCCTTGCCATTGTTAATCTTATCAATTCTATTCATATTGAGCATGTCTTAGTTTTGATAGGATTGATCCTATTAATCGTCACTAGCTATTCCTTTTAGGATTAACCATACATCACTAGTCACATTTTTCCCTAGTCTTGATCCAAAAAAATCACTCACAATGACTACTAACCAGATTCGACTACCATCATTAATATATCTAAAACCATTAATCATAGGGGTTAAAACCACCAACCAGAAAAAGATTTTGCCATCCTGTACACCATTGCTATACTATAAAAACCATGAATCATTCTAAATCATTGTACTCATGTTTACAACATCATATGATATATCTTCATATCAATATATCATTTCCAAAAAACATCGGATCAATCTGCAGTTCACTGCTGCCGAAGGCGCTGCCCCCGTGGATTCCTTGGAAGTTCTGCTCTTCGCCACGTCTGTGGGCGTTCCGTCACCGACACCCAGCGGGGCAGGATTTGGAGCGCCTGAAGCGGTTGCAGAAGGGTGACGTGATGGTGATTTCATGGTTGTTTGATGGGAATTTGATGGTGATTTCATGGTTATTTGATGGCGGTTTGATGGTGATTTCATGGGAACGTCATGACGATCTGATGGGTATTTCATGGGAGATTCATGGTGATTCTCTGGGAATTTCACGGAATGGCTTTTTGATGTTTGAAGAATGCTTATTTGATGGTTCACTTTGGTTGATTTTCCTTAACTGATGATTGGTAGTGGCTATTTGATGCTCATTTGACGGTGATTTTTTGCTATTTGATGCTCAATCATTAATTAGCAACGATTGATGATGAAGACGTTGGTTTGTGATTCATTGTTTATGCTGACCATGGGTTGCTTTAGATAGTAATCCTTGAAGAGTTATAAATATGGTTAAGAATCATTTAAGCCATGTGTTTTTTCTAGTCAGCATTCTTACAAGCTGTTGTAAGCTGTTCTAAGGTCAATCATGATGAGTCATTGATTGCAAAATATTCATCAACTCGCCTTGGTTGGTCATCATAGGGCTCACAATCATTGAACCTGCTCATCTATTGCTGCATCAATACAGACAGGTAGATTACCAGCTCCGCATGGCTGCCATTTCATGACAACTAATGCGGATTTTCTTAGGTTTTACCCACGTCCAGTTCTTATGATAGCGGGGCTGGGTTATTCAGCAGGTGGTTTCTGAGGATAGAGAGACCAAAATCACAGGGAATGACATTCGACAACTATAGGGGAATGGTAAGAATAGAGAGTTGATAAGCTCAGTGATGCCAACCATGATAGTGACAAAGAGGTTGCTCACTTCAGCTGCTTGTTCACCCATGAAACTAGGACCAGGATGGTTGGGGGAAATAGCTGTTTGCATGACGAAACATGTAGGCACCATCCCTGCTACAAGATCTTGTCGACCTCCGAGGAAGCACTTCGTGGTGCTGAGACGCAGCGAAGCACAAGCTTTCTGGCTGGCTGCAGGACTTTTCTCGCCTAATCTTTGACAAGTTCAAGAATGGCACAGCTGCAGTTGTCAATGCTCCACGCGATGGAGTGGGAGCAGTTTGTATTCGCTTGCGGTGGCTTCACACTGGTGCAACTCCTGGACGCGCTCAAACAAGCAATTGATGCAAAGTTCTTCAGGGAAGTCCTCTAACTTGGAACTTTCAAGCTGTGCTATGAAGGATTTGTCTTGAAGGAGCCAGCAAAAGACAAAAAAATGGCTCTGCAACATGCTGCATTGGAAGAGATACCGGCTTGCGGGAATTTGTAGGATAATCAGGATGACCGATAAATCTGGTAAATTCAATTTCTTGCATCTCTGGTTCAAATGAAAAGCATTAATTACATAATTTGTTGATCAATGCATCTTGTTGGTTGTTGTCTGCTAGATTGGTCCAGTACCGAACAGTGTGTGCCTGTGTGCCCCCCCCCTTTAAACAAGAAGGACGCTTGGAAGTTCAAAGGCCCGCAAGACATGGACGAGCGCCTATGTGGCGTGTTCTATCCCATGTGTGTTTTGCTTGACGTTTGCGTGTTGATTGATTGCAATGTCATTGTTTATGGTTGATCATTCCCTCATTCCCACGAATGGTAGATGAATACAAATAAACCACTTCCAATTTACTTATCCAATTGACTGGGGATTTATTGACATGGATCTTACATTAACTATTCAGCTGGTACCACACGTTGAGCCATTATTCCGTACCAGAACCGCTCGATGTGGCAGCTGTCCACTTCGAGGTCTGGTGTATGCGATTCTGTTCGAGCCATTCGTCAGGCCGGATTCGAAGTGGAGAAGTTCGCATTTCAAGGGTTGCTGGACAGTCCCAATCACGTTAAGCGCTCATAAATAATTGTGAACAACAGTGGTCATGGTAGTGTATGATAGTTTCTACCAGTTGTTGTTTAAGAGTGGTTTGTGGTGAATAATGGCTAGTCATGATGGTGGTGATGATGGTTTTGCACGATTTGTTCCTCTTTCATGGTGGGGTAACACTGGTGCTGGTCCACCACAAAATTGTAAAAACCCAAAATGATACCGGGTGATGGTCTTTTCTGGTTGGTTGGTTGGTTGGTTGCTTGTGTTAAGTATCATGTACAGTTTCCCTCTCCAACATGTGACGTTGGCTCAAGGAACACTTGGGTCATCACTACACTCAGGACAACAGTGCGTTCAGTGACACAAAGAGGTGCAACGAGTGCTTACTTGCAACGGCAGCTGAACAGACAATCTCACAACAACAAGTTGGTACAGGCTGCCATTTCACATGGTAGCGGAGCAAGGATCCTGGCAACAATCCAGGTGAGCTCCAACAACGCACAAACACACAAACAGCCACAAGAGCCCTGTTAGCAGAAGGGCGCTCACAGCAACACTCACTCAGCAAACAACAAACAGAAGCCTTGGAGACTTCAGCAGGCTCAGCAGCCGAAAACAACCGCCACACACAACAGGAAGCAAAGGAGCTTTAGCGAACCAACACTACACACACCAGGGCGAGGAGCACTACTACAAAGGCCAAACAAGACAGAGAAAGCAGAAGGAGACCACAAACAAACCACAGAGCATTTGAATCGCAACAGTGTGCCACACAACAGGTGGAAGCCACAACGCCACCACATCACTGCCAACAACTTTGCACAAGACCACTTCGACACAAGAACTCCCAACACGCTTGAAGAGACGAGAGGCCAGCACCATTGGAGATACAGATTGTGGAGAAAATCTTGGAGAAGCAACGGCGCCAACAACGAGGAGAAGGACAAGAACATACCAACAAGAGCAGCAGCCATGATGAGGAAGCAACGTCGCCAACGAGATCCTGGAAGCCAACGCTGGACACAAACAACTTTGAAGAGCCATTCTCGAGCACAGAGTCTGGACAAACACGCCCCCAGTGCGGCGTGATAACACCACACAGCCAACACGCCAAGACAAGCCAACAATGCCCATGGAGGAGACAGAAATACAACGAGAACAGCGGACACACCCAACCACAGAAGCAGCAACAACTCACACGCAGGTGAGAGCAACTACCACTGGACAACGCCACACTACTACAACAGCAGCAAGCAGGCTTCAACAAGAAGATCGTGAAGGATCAGCTTCGACGGACAACAGACAACAGCGGCAAAGGCAGGGAAGGACGCACAACACCTACACACTCACACAGCCACAAGGCGGGAAGGCCTCTCAACTACACACCAAACGGCTACGGACAACAGCAGGCACAATCGGAGACAACGCGCGCCAAGGCAGGCAACAGAGGCACCCGCGAGGAAGAAGGCAACAACAACAACCAACAAGGAGAAAGCAGAGAAGCAAGGAACAGCTACAACAGACATGGACGACAAGCACAGACGGCCGAGAAGCAAACAGCACGCGACAGCAACACAAAACAACAACTTTGGGTCTGCAGCGCTCTCTTGCGTGCCGAGGGTAAATCGGCCAGACCACAGCCACAGCAAGCAACAACGCCGGCAGAAGAGCAACAACGCAACGCAAGCAACCAAAGCAGCAACAATTAGCAATGCACGCCAGCACAAAGCAGCACAAGTACTGCGCCAACAGGACCACAACAAGGAAGGCTTGATAGC
>VSDK01010772.1:735606-748613 GCA_009767595.1 Symbiodinium kawagutii | reverse complement strand
TGAATGTTTACTTGGAGTATCATCCATGGAAACCTCCTCATGACGGACTCCTTCTTGGGACTCACTTGGAAAGGTAACCCGTCTCTTTCGTGGTAGGTTGTCATTCTTGGCTTCCTCCTTACACCTATATCTTCGGGGTTTTGGTGGCGTTGGGGGCTGTTTCAAACAAGTGAATGCACAGCTGTCAGCAGCGGCGGCAGGCGACATGTACACTCGCTTCGCCAAAATGACGATGTCCACCGCCCTGTCATCCGGGAGCTCGATGGCGTTGTCTATGTTAGACAACTCCTGGTAGACCACCCATTCGGCAGTCACCTCACCGCGCGGCTTCACAAACACGGTCTTCGACCAGCCAGCCATGAAGTCCGGCTTCTTCACCATCGTAGTGCGCGGCCTTCCACGGATGTAGATGTTGGCCCGGCATCCGTGGGTCTGCTGCAGCGACTGGTGGAGATCCACGTCACACGCCCAGATCGTGCGATCTCTGTTGTTCCTTTCCCTGGCGACCTTGCACAACTCGTCCAGGAGCTCGGAACTCACACCGTCCAGGCCCCTCTCAGCCACCTCCTCGTGAAGCCACTGCTCCACATTCTCTCTGGACCTCACCAACACATGCGGGTTTCGGTGTCCAGCCGGGATCACCGAACCCGAGGCCTCAGCTTCTCCTCGATCTCGGCCACGATGAGGTGGGAGAGGCGGAGTCCTAGGCTGAGGAACTCCCCTCTTCTCTTCTTCCTCCTTTTCTTCCTTCACCCTCTTCTCTTCCTTCATCTTCTTTCCCACGGCCTTTGACTTGCTCTTCACAGCCGGGGGGTCCGAGGTCGAGGATCTTTTCTTCTCCTTCTTCTCATCCCTTGCTGACCTCTTTGACGACGAGGCCTTCACCTTTTTCTTCCTCTCGCGTCCACGGCTCCTGGATCGCGAGATCCTTCTCTCGGTCTTCTCGGCCTGTTTCTTCAAAGCCTCTTCCTGCTTCGTCGCCACCTTCTCCATCGTCTTCAGCAAGGTCTCGATGTGGCTCTCCATCTTGTCGATCCTGGCCTGCCCTTCTTTGTTCTCTTTCCTCAGGGCCTCAATCTCCTTTCTCTGCTGCTCCACGATGCTCTCCTCCGGTGGTCCATCCGGACTCACCGGCTCTTCCTTTACCTCTTCCATCTCTTCTTCTTCTTCCTCTTCTTCCTCACTTCCCTCACACGAAGGGCTCTCCGTAGGCTCTTCTCTGGGGAGCTTCTTCACCAAGTTCTTCTGGAGCACGCCGTTCAAGATTCGAAGTCGGTCTGGGTGTCCACAGGCATTACAGTTTCCTCCACACTGCATTGTCACCCAGTGCGGACTCGAGGAATGCAGCAGGTAGGGTGTCCTCAACTCCTCCTCCATCACCACACACGGGGTCTCCTCCGCGTAGATGAAGTTCTTCGCCTTCCGCAGCAGCTCGATGAACTTCGCCTCGTTCAGCAAGCCCTCGATGGTCTCCACGCGTCGCCCAACGCAGCCTGTGTACCTCCCCTTTCTCCACCACGGCTTTCAGCAGGTGCACCCTGTTCGGGTGGCTGCACGCTGCACAGTTGCCACCGCACCTCATCGTCGTCCAATTCGGGCTCGAGGCGTGCAGCAAGTAGGGCACCCTCATCTCTTCTTCCATCAAGATGAGGGTGAGGACTGTTCCCCCTGCCACACTGCGGTGGCGTCCACTGGTGCAGATCACCTCCACCACGCACGGAGTGTTCTCCTCGTAGATGAACTTCTTGGCCTCCTTCAGCAGCTGCACGAACTTCGGTTCTCGAAGAAGTCCTTCCACCGTCTCCAGGCGGCGTCCAAGGCATGCGGTCCACCTTCCTTTCGCCGGATCACTGCACGGTCGAAAGTCCAGTACTATCCGCCGCATACCTTCCAACGGAGTCTCGGTAATCGGGGTTGCAAATTGAATCGGGGTTGGCCGCCTTTGGGTGCCCAACAGCCATGATGACATGCCAAGTGCCATCTTGTGGTTGGCCAAAATTTGGTCCATGCTGTCCATGCCCGGCAGTCATGACATGCCAAGTGCCATTGCCTGCCTGGCTAAGCCTGCTCCATGCTGTCCATTGCTTACTGATTTTTGGAGCCCAGTGTTGGTGTCGTTGGATATCCTGATTGGTCATTGGTAATTCAAACAGCCTTGTTGAACTCAGCGAAGACTTCTTTTAGCGTTCCGAACCATTTGTCCTCAACGAAAGGAGCTGCCGAACTTTTCATTATTATTGTTACATTGTCATTACTTTAGCAATAAATATCGGTAATTTTCTTTGCGATTATGAGATTTTGACCATTATCATTCTTACCCCTTTGTGTTTTATCATTTTGATGTTTATTGTTATTGATTTATCATCATGGCGTTAGCCAACCAAAGGTCAACAAAGAAATGAAACGCAAAATGACAAAACTGAAGAAAAACCGGTGGCCCTCAGGGTCTCTGGTAACTTTAACCCAAAACCGTCTTTGTTTATTTCTTTTTGGGGACTCCTGATGTTCGTGGTTGTCATGTGTTTGCTGCGTTGCTGTCATGGAGTGAGTGATAAGTTGTCAGTCGCAATCACTTTTTTCGGATTCTCAGTGTGAAATCAACATTGCGGTGTGTGGCTATACAAAGTAATATTCGGTAGATTCCCACCGAAAATTTCATTGGGCTGACCATAGCTGCTGCGGTTGCAAGTGTTGGGGTGACCGATGCAAATCAGATTCATTTGCAGTGGCAATGTTCGGTGCATGTTGATTGCGCCGCGCCCGTTCTGCTCAGTTTTTGCTGTGGCCCACGTTGTTTTCTTCAAAACACTAAGAGCCATGGCGGCTTTGGCTGAAGTGCTGGTCGACAATTTGAAGAGACATTTTGGTTCGCAGCCAATGTCAGCCCGGGTGCCACCTCGGATTGGGCAGTTTGTCGCTGCTTTTGCAGCTTTGAAGAGTTGGCTGGGCCAACAAACAATGGTGCTTCCACTTTTAGTCCAATTCTCAAATGCCATCTATGAGAAGACTCTGGACCTTGTGGGGGCGGCTGCGATGGTTGACCACCATGTCCTGCAACCGATCTCGCTTGCTGAGCGCCATCGGCTCATCGACGCGGGCATGCTGGAGGCCAAGCAGATGGAAAAAGAACTTTTGGCCTTGTCTGTTCATCGGCCAGAGGAAATGGTGGAGATGACAGTGGTGGAGGCACTTCGCCAGGAAAGGATCGCAATGGCTTGTGAAGAGTTGCTGCGCTTCGTGAACCACAACAATGTCAGCCTTCCTTTCTTGTGCCACTTCATCCAATCCTTGGAGGCCATCAGAGAGCGCATTGTGAAAATCCAGTGCGATAGTTCCACCTTGGAGCTTGATAGAAGCCCCAAGGACTTGTCAGATGCCTGACGAGTTTCTGTGGCACAAGCCCGCATGATTTTGACATAGGCATTGAAACCAGGGGAAAAAAACGTTTGCGAACACAGTGTTCTCAGTGGAATTGTTTTGAGCAGGCCAGGTTTTTCACATGCGTAGCCATAGCCAGCATTCTTGCCCAGAACATGTCCTTGCAAGCAGTTCAACATGTTAAGACTCAGAATTTTCTCGCCAAGATTCCTATTACCCGGGTTGACCGGGGTCAATTTCAGTGGCATTGGTCCTACTTCCTTCTATGCGAGATCGGGAACAACGGTGCTTAGACATTATGTTTATGTTTGTTTCTTATCATGTATTTCACTTTTCAGGCAGTTCCCTAACTACCTAGTTCAGAATGACTTCGTTTATCTTCTCCAATCCTGTGGCAGGGTATCAGCGCTGTCCCCTCCGATTCTTTCAGGTGTTCACTCGTGGACTTTGACGTATGTTTCCATGTGATGGAATGCGTCAATGTGTTGGATGCGTAATATGGTTTGCTTGCCATATATGTACCGATGGAAATCCGAAAGGTAGTTATGTAGCATATGGGTCGGTCTAGGTCAAATATTTTTGTGTGAATGTGTATGCGGGGACATGTGCTTTCTGCAATGCAATGCATCACAAATCAGGATGCCATACAAAGAATGAAATCTTCAGTGCATTTTGCTTTTGGGAGCTTGGAATTTCGAAATGCATCTGTAGAATCAGAACCTTGACAGGAAACCGAGGGAATGATGTTTCCGTGGTTTGTGTGCCCTGGTTCAAAGGACTTTGCTGGCGCTCTGCTTAGTGCTCGCTAGTGTTCAGGGGACATTGCAGCCATGCCGAAGAGCAGTCAGCAAGAGAGACGTGAGCGAAAGAGGTCTTCGCAACGCCCACACGATGCTTTCGCTGTTCACGTAACTAGCCTCAATGTCATTGCCAGCATTCGTTCCCATTGTTGCAGGACACCTTGCCTTCACTAAGGTTTCTCCTCCGAGCCTTGCTGTCGGAAACGTTGATTCTCCAGGGAGATTTGACGTGACGTCGAAGATGGCTTTGCAGGCGGGACACAGCGGTCTAGGAAGGCGAAATAGTTTGGTTTTTTGGGGCAGGAAATCTTCACCAAGGGTTACCTCACTGCTGCCGACTCTTTCCTGGTCATCTACACTGAGTTGGAAGTAGGCTGGAATGCGATTGTCGTCAAAAGTCTTTTTGTTAACAGCTTTGATTTGGCAAATTTAGTTGAACCTTTTTCAAATTGAATTTATTATGCAGGATCTTGGCCTGACCATGATGTACCTCTTTGCGCTTTCCTCACCAGTAAGAACGATGAGATGCGCCGACTTGGGCAAGCGTCCCAGTTCAGAATTTCGTGCATTTCAATCACTGCCATTCCAATTGTCTTTTCCAATGGTTCGCTCTTTTTTTTTAACATTGTTGGTCATTCTAAGTTTTGTGGGATTCAGGATGGTGTTCAAGAACGCTTGCCTGTGGCCTGGAGACGATCCCCTTACACAGAAGAATTTTGCTGGCAAGAATGAAATTGCATTTTATGGATCCAGTTTTGAGTTTACGGGCCCAAGTGTCATATTCATCCCTGACGAGACCATGAGCCAGAATGCAGAACCAACGCCTTTTCTCAAAAACAGCAAATGGGTGGTTCCTGCTGTCCAAATTCCTGCAACGAAGTGGAGCGCCCTGGTCGATGGCCACCGACGAGCTTCTGCAGCCGGTGACAGACTCAGACTTCGCGCCGAAGTTGTTTTGTGTGTCCTTGTTTGTTGTTAATGTTTGTGTGTTTGTCTCTTTGTTTTTCGTTGATGTTTTTCATTGCAACAGTGCAGACTTGCATCATCACATGATCATCAGAATCGCAATTTGGGAGAGCTGCCATAATAGTGATTGCGCCCTGCAGATCCCAGTGTGAAATCCAATCATGCCTTTCAGCCATGTGCTTCGTTCGCTGTCAGGCTTCCCGGATCTGAAGAAACCTGCCTCGGATGACAACTTGAACGAAATCATGTCATGCATCAATGTGTAGATGCTTTAATTTAGTGTCCAGAACAGAATGGGCAGTGACTTGAGATTTGAAGGTCTGAAGGAAAAATCATTGCCGCTTTCTGGCCAAGGTTTCTTACATGCCGATGTCGTTTCAACAAGTCTTGATTGGAAAGAGCAAGATTTTGTTCTTGTTTGATTTGAGTTGAATTCTTTCACCCTGGAATCAAAAAACAGCCACACCGGATCAAAGATGCCAGCCAGCGCTGTCGTCGAGCACTTGTCTGATTCTGATGCTGGGGAAGGGGATCTGCCAGCGATGAAGAAGCCAGCAATGAAGAAGCCAGCCGAGCAAGCTACTCAGAGTGGGGGGGGGTTCTTGCTTGAACTTTTGCCTGCTTGGCCGATTGTTTGGTAATGTTTGGCGCAACTTGCCCAAGGCGAATCCCTGTGGCAAAATCTCACTTGAAAAAAAAACCAAGTGTCTCAGAGGCATCGCACTTTTCCGTTTTTCTAGCATGCCAAACTTGTGATCATTGGAACAAATGTTTGACGTTGATGATTGCTCGGCCGCAGGCTACTCTGGCGGCGGCCATCAAGTCTGGCGGCAAAGCCCAGAAGTGGAGCGTCAAGTCGAAGAGTGCCCTGCCACGTTGTGCAAAGGTCTTCTGCCATGAGGGAAACATCCAGATTCAGCATTTCAAGATGACGCTGCCGAAAGCCCCATTCATTCACAACCAAGTCGTCAGAGCCTCAGTGGGTGCCCCTTCCACAATCCATTGGCTTCTTCTGTTTCGCCGCCTGTCCAGGCGTTTGTGCCCCGGAAGGGGCAAAAGCAGAAGAAAGCGACCAAGAGTCCGATCTTCAAGGGCAAAAAAGTCTTCCGGACTTGGAGCTGCATCAGTCAGAATCTCAGGCTCAGAACAAGATGTGTGTGTGTGCGTGTGCGTGATATTCAGTCCATGGCTGCTATGATTGTCAACTGTTCAGGATGCTTTTCTGCCACGTCGCGGGCTTCTAACTTACCTACAGAACGCGGAATGAACGTCCTTTCCTCAGTCAGTGTTCAGCTGCTTGATTCTTGTATTCTTGAACATGCCTCAGGATTTCGCAAATCAAGTCCGTTGGAGCGTGGAGTACGCTAAAGAATGTCGGGCAGCGTGTGTGCAACCAGGAACATTTGTAGCGGTGAGAACCGGAGAATTTATGTCAGGCCAGCGCATTGGGTTCCATGGTTTCAAATGTGTATGTATGTGTGGGTGTGTATATATGTGTGGGTGGGTATGTGTGTATGTTCTGAGTTTCTTTGAACATGCTTCCAAGCCAACTTCTTGGCCCTTGTGTGCAGCGAGGCTTGCCAGCCAATTGGACATTGGCAGAGCCCAACGTTGTGGACACGAAATTGTTTCATAAGCAGTTTCCAGATATGTGCACGAATGAGGAGACTGGTGATTGCTTTGTGATGGTTTTGGGAGGTCAAATCGAAGAACAATGTCTTGCCCATTCATGCTCTTTGGAGCTGTTTTTTGTTGTTGCTCGGTCATGCCCAATATGGTTCAGGAGCTAAAAATTCCTGTCGTTGCCATGTTTGCTGGCTGCGGTGGATTGGAATTGGGGTGGTGCAAGCCCAGACCTCAGGGCATGAATTCTTGAAACAAGGTGAGCAGAATGCAAATTTTCGGATTGGTCACAGAGGTATCTGCGCAGCGTTTGCTACGCATGGGCCTTAGTATTTGAAGCTTCCCAGATTGTGACCCATACTGTCCAGATAAACCTGCCGAGTTGAGGTTGAATCCAATGAATATTGCAGGAAAGTGTTGGAACTTCGCATGCGGGAGAAGCTGCTGCCTGCTGGAACGATTGCCAACGATGTTGCCACCGTGTTGCCTCCACCCTCTGCCAAGGGGGTCGGAGGTGGTTTCCCATGCCAGGCGCATAGGGTGTTGTCATTATGCGGATTATGTGTGTCATTTGTTTTCTTCCAGCGTCCCCTGGATTGCCCAAACTGGCCCGCCGCTTTCGCTGCAGGGAATATCCTCGGCTGGGTATGGACGTGGAATGGGCGACGGCAGAACATCCCTGGTGACACATTTGTTCAGGGTCTATGATTTATTGGAGGGGGCTGACGAAGAGACGCTAAGCTTTGAGGTGTTTGAAAAACATTGGCAGTGCGCTGACATTTCAGTCTTAGTGGCGCTTGGTGCCATGTCATTGTTCGCAAACTGATTTCAGGAAATGCATGTACTTGGAGAATGTACTGGCCCTGTTGGGAGACAATCCCACGATGAAGAGCCTCATGCATTATCTCATTCAGGACCGCGCAAACTGTTTCTCACAATGAAAGCATTTCAAATTTGCAAATGAATTAGTTTAGAGGGATGGTGTTGAATGTGTTCTCATCGGGCTTGAGTTAAGCCATTGCTGGACTTGGTTCAGGAGGCAGGTGACATTGCGAAACGTTGGTTTGGCAGTTCCTGGGCTGTATCATGTGACCGCTCGCGGCCCATGGGGTCGCGCGGCCAGGGAAAATTCCAAGTCGAACAAATGAGGTTTGGTTCAAGGCTAGGCAATGAGTTGCTAAATTTGAGAATATTTAATTTAATGTGCTTTTTAGAAAGGTTGCGTTTTCGCAAAGCGAATATACCATTTGCTTCCAGGGTTGGAGTGCTTAAAAAGTTATAAGTCTTCAAGCCATCGTCATCTTAAATGCGTTGCAATATATATGGGCATTGGACAAAGCAGAATGTAGATGGTTGCATTGGTGGCGGGTACGAGAATGGCCTTGAATGCTGTTGGGCGTAACATTTTTCAATTGTTTTTGTTTGCAAAAAGTAGTAGGCAGCCAAGGATTGCGTTGGTCAATGATTCTTGGTCAATGATGCTTGGGTTAGGCTTAGATTTTGCCATTCAATGTATGAATTTCAATGTGTTGATTTTGAACGGTTGCGCAATGGACCAGAACAATGTTGTTATTAATTTAGGGCACACATGTCAAGCGGGTGTTCTTTGTGCGTGCTTTTGAAAAAATGGGGACGCCCGAAACAATAGGGGTTGGTGCTTTGATTTGGAAATGCAAACAATGGAGTCAGATGGTTTCAATCGCTTGCTCCAAACTGTCTTTTCTTATCATACTTGTTCCCCAATGTCGGTTGGGCTGGTGTCTATTAATTGTTTTAAGTTGAGCCGCACGGTCAAAGCGATACATTGGCAAAGGATTTTGCCTACCCCATGCGTGATTCATGCATGGAAGTGATGCTGGAGCCATGAGTTATATTCAGCTGCCATGTATTAATATGTTGGCCTTGTGCTGGGGTCATTTTGCAAGCCAAACCGCCCATAATTGATTTTAGTTTTTACCGCATTTCGGGGGGGGTGCTATGGACATGTTGACTATTTGATACAATGTGTGATTACTGTTGATTGATCAAGTAATTGAAAAAGCCTATGTTCCAGCCGGACCAGGCGCACTGAATTTAGATGTTTTCACATATTGTGAAGAATGCCACTGGGCTTTCAACATGTTGTGAATACTGTTGTTGGAATCATTGACCTTTTTAATATTTCTCTTCACCCTGAATAATTTAGCATTCTGCTGGGTTACGTGGCAGCCAAAGCGATTCACCAGCAAGTCGGGTTCTTGGAAAAAGGGTTTTGGGACATTCATGATACCCCCTAGAAATGTTTTATCTTTCAAACTTTGGTTCTACCTCTTATTTGAACTTGTCAAGATTTCTTGTTGTGATGTTGAGGATGCGCTAGGCGTCTCTACTTTTTTTCGCAACTTCGAAAGCGCAAGTATGCCAAATCGTTTACCCTGCCCACCCTGGAGACAAAGTAATGGATATCGCGAGGCCACTCGTCCGCGGGTGTTCTTCTGGGCGCAACATCCCAGCGCAAAGCTTTTTGTGGAGGACACGGATTTGGAGGATCTTGGGCTGGGGTTAGTCCTGGCTTCATTATTTTCATTCCCCGGTTTGTATGAATCTTGCAAACGTTTGGTGGAGCAAGTGGATCCCATTCACCAAGTAATTGTTTTGTCCTCGGAATTGTGTTTGCAGGAGATGCCGCTGAAACCACTGAACATGTTCTTGCAAAAGAATTGGAATGAGTTGAATACTGTGCCGAAAGCAATGTGGCTGACAAGTACCAGGGAGGAAAAATTCTACGAAGAGAGAATGCACATTATTGGAAACATAGTAGTTCCCAGTTGCGCAGCCTTGGGTGCCGAAATTCTGCGCACTTTGGTCAGCGGCAACGTCTGATTGGCAGAGGTTGCGAGCGCAAAATGATGCACTCTCTGTCGTTCACGAGTTGCTGGGAAATAGTTCTGACTTGCTGCTAGCGTTCTTGAATTAGATAGGTTGGAAAGTAGCCCCCAAAAATGATGTGGTCATTAATATGATCCAATCAGTCAATGTTTCCGGCGGCCCTTGGGGTCGCACGGCTTTGAGCGCCTTCGTGAAGAAAATTTCACATACAAATGAGTTTTCAATTTCTTCAAGCAAACCAGTCTAGCGTGTCCAGTCTAGCATGGAGTTGGGAACCCAAATCAGTCCCGCGCTGGCTTGTTTTTTTGGGGAAATTGACATTGCTAGTATCTTCAACAATGATTTCGTGTGGCCCCAGAACCGTTTCTGTAGATGCGTGAAGCTGTCCCATATGGTTCACATCGTTTCTTCTAGTCTCAAGGCCAAACTTTGCAACAACATTATCAAAACAAAACAAGACTACAGCGACAATCCAAGAATGATTGGCCATCATTTGACAATTGAATCATTTGGAAGATTCGCGACGGTTTCCATGTCTTTATTGAATACATCAGAAAAACATCAAACCTGCCCAGGTCAATGAACATCTGTGTTGCCAATGTTATTTTAAAGTTCTTTTGCTTTGCCTTCCTGACGTGGCCCATGGGGGCCCATGGCGATGGATGTCAGAAAGGCCAAAGGATGTCAACGAGCTGAGCGACAGTCCTGAAGCAGAGCCAAGTGTTTGCCACCCCCGTGGATTGAAACGGAAACGGGGAAAGTCAGGAGTTTCGCGCAAGAAGTTCGCTTTGGATGACGACATTGGGATTCAACTCTTACTGGGCAAGAAATGCTTAGGAAAGTGCAAAAAAAAATGCAAGGAACAATTCCAGTCTAGAGGTGCTTACGAGGAGCTGAAAGCATTCAGGAAGACTTGGCAAGGGTACCATAAAACTGACCAAGACCAAATCGTCGCTAGGATTTGCTTCCAAGATGGCAAGAAACACTACTTTTTTTGGCGTTTTGTTGTTAGCTCAGTGCCTAGTGTCTGCTCCAAAGTTCAGGCATGGTATGTTTGTTGCCCTGTCAGACTGCCCAGGTATTCCAAAAAATCAAGGGGTTCCTGGACGAGAAAAACAGGTCTGGCTCTGCGTACATTAAATGGAGTTTTCTGGGTCGACGGGTGTGCCTGCCAGCATTTCAAGGACTTCATGGGATTGGCGCCTTGCCCTGCAAACACCCTTTCATAATTTTTCTTGAAATATCTCAGAATACGTGGCCTGGTTAGGGACGCAAACATTCATTCCTTCATAATTATTCATCGATTAATTGATTCATTCATTCATTCATTCATTCATCCATTCATTCCTTATTGAATTTGTTCTTTCATTCCTTAGTTCATTAATTCAGTGAATCATTCATTCATTCCTTCAGTCCTTTCATTCTTTCATTCATTCCTTCCTTCCTTCCTTCTTTCATTGATTCATTTATTCATTCATTCATTCATTCATTCATGCATTCATTCATTCATTCATTCAGTCAGTCATTCACTCATTCTTTCATTCTTTCATTCTTTCATTCTCTTCGTTCATTCACTCATTCATGCATTCATTTTTTCACGAAGTCATTTTTTTCATTCATTTGTCCAGTCAGTCAGTCAGTCAGTCAGCCAGTCAGCCATTCATTGAGCCGTTTTATTTCATTGATTTTTTTCAACCAACCGTTCATTGAATCAGTCGTTGATTCTTTCATTCATCCATTCGTTCATTCATTCATTCATTCATTCACTCATTCATTCATTCATTCATTCATTCAATCAATCAATCGACCAATCAATCAATCAATCATTCATTCCTTCGGCCAACTTTGTCATGTATTCATTCATTAATTGTTTCACGTTTTCATTATCATTTTTTCATTCATGCATTCATTTCATTCATTCATTCATTCGTTCATTCATTCATTCATTCATCCATTCATTCATTCATTCATTCATTCATTCGTTCATTCATTCATTCATTCATCCATTCATTCATTCATTCATTCATTCATTCATTCGTTCATTCAATCATTCATTCATTCATTCGTTCATTCATTCACTCATTCATTCATTCATTCACTCATTCTGTCACTCATACGTCCGTTCATTCATTGTGACCTTGACCATTGCTTGCCAGAAAGACAGAACTATTTTCCACGTCAGTGTCATGCTCTCTGCAGCAACGGCCCTGACAAAACCATTTCCTCCTAGGACGGGGGCGCTTTGGCAGAATGCGAAAGGCTGTGGAATCAGGAGCGCCTGGGCCGCCGGCTGATTTGAGGTATCTTCGAAAATGTCGTTTGGATAATTCGAGGAATGCAGAACTTTTGGCAGATGTTACGGGTTTTCTGCATCGAATATATGGATCGATCGCGGAGACACTACCTGATGTCCGTGATGGGGCTTTGGAAGAGTCGGAGATTCAGGAACTCACAGCAGACCCGTACATCAAAGCCCGGCCACGGAAGTTCTTTCGTTCAGTTCCTCTCCGGGAGCACAACCTGGAACCACGATACCTTCCACCTGGGCCAATGAAAGAATATTGGGTCCAGTATGTTCAGCAAAGCCAATTGGGCAAACCTGCGTCCTTCCCATGCTTTTGGCGTGTTACTCAGCCTTTATGGGCTTTTATTTCGTTGCCATGTTCAAGGCTGTTACAAATCAAGCACATCTTCCCTACATTGGTGCAGCCTAGCCCCACACCTTGATCCCAAAGGAGGAAAATGTTTAATTCAAGTTGTGGCCATGCCCTGCGTTGCTTTCCATATGAGGTTTGGGCGGCGGACTTCAGCGTGATGAAGTTTCGAAAGGTGTCATCGCACACCCAATGCACAGAGTGCATCAAGCACAAGGCTGTCATACAGTCTTTGTCGCACCACCTTTTGGCCCGGAAAAGCCAGCAGGAAATGTATTACAAACACCTTGAAGATCAATTTCGGGACCGTTGCACATATTGGAAATCACGTTCTGACAGCCGTTCTCGACCCGACTGCCTTACCGTCATTGTTGACGGTATGGACCAAGCTAAATGCGCACTGCCGAGACATCCCAGCTTGAAGGCCAAAATCTTTGACGGCCTTCAAAGGCCTCGACTACACCTTTCTGCAGCCATAGCACATGGACACGCAGTGAACTTGTTCTTGACAGAGAGCGACATCCCAAAGGACAGCAACTATTCAATCGAGTGCGTATGCTGTGCCTTGCAACAGGCATCGCGCACCATGAATTTGTCTGAAGTGGATGTCACTATTCAATGTGACAATACAGTGCGCGAGCTCAAGAATGGACACGTATTGCGGCTGTGCGCAGGTTTGGTCTCCAATGGAACTGTACGGACCATGGCTGTGTCCTGC
>VSDK01010772.1:716699-735596 GCA_009767595.1 Symbiodinium kawagutii | reverse complement strand
AGCCATGAGGACGTTGACCAGCTGTTTGGTCAAATAGCTGTGAAGATTGCGAAAATGAAATCCGTCCTCACCTCTGAAGCTTTCTTATGTGCGTTGCAACGTGTATGCGTTGAGCTGGAGAGGCCCCATGAGCGAGAGCGGAATGTTTTCAAGATTGACCAAGTTCGGGACTGGAGACCATGGCTGCTCAGCGCAATTCCAGCGCGTTTGCTTGGCATTGGCGGTCCTGGTGCCCCGCACATGTTTATGTTTTCGAGATTTCACATGACCGGGTTAGCTTCGGATGACATCCACGACTCTTTGTACAAGAAGTACCGCTGGCATCCTCACGATGTGGTGCTCAGGATCCAACTCCAAATTTTTGCTGGTCCTTGGGGCTTTTTGGCCTAAGAGATTGTTTCCTAGATGTGGTGTATGTTGAAGCTCCCAAATTCACATTGTTGGTTGTTTAAACATTTTGATATTTGATCAATGTGTGAACAAAAACTTCCTTTCTTCCCAGAACCTTGAATAACAACTAACTGGATGGTTGACGCACGATGAATGTTTTCAAAATGCGTGTGGATCTGATTTCGTCGCAGGACCAAACAATGGATCAGCGACCCCAAGTTCAGCCACGCATTTCGGTTCTACCCCCGCGAGCTGGCTTTCCTTCAGCTTCCTCACGGGCTGCCTCCAGGAGTCGCGCATTTTGTTTGCTGTCAGTATGAAACTAAAAACAAATATTTGTAATCAAATTGCTCACTTGGGATTTTGAGTTTTGGTTTCCTAACAATTGTGAGCGTTGACATTGTTGCGGTTGCCTTTGGGAGCTGAGGGTTAAGTTCACAAGTTGTGTGTTTCGACATTGTTTTTCCTAAAACAGGGTTCGGTTTGTTTGATTTGTTGGTGTATTCAGCGGGTCGGCGAGTGTTGCTTGCAGTTGTGGCGGAGCGAAACCCGTTGGCCCCGGACTACGTGGCAAACATCATGAAATTTCTCCCTGTGCTTCGGTCCAGAGAATTTGGTTTGCATGAAGCAGCTGATTACCTGGAAGCTTGGGTGCTTGGAACTCTGCCAAGCAAGCCACTCTTGTCGTTGAGCGCGCGTTTCGGCTGCAATCATATATCTTGTGAGCTCCACATTCCACTGGAAGAAAATTTTGGGATGATCTGAATTATGGCCATTGATGTTTCATGCGCATTGAAAACATTGGAGAACAATCAGATACAGCAACATTGTGTCAAGTAAGTGGGTATGACCGTAAAAGATTTGGCCGTTAAACGTTTTACTTAGACCCCTAAACAGTTGCGACGCAGCTCGATGGTCATGTTCAGGTTCATGAAAATTTTGGATCTCAGACCCCCAACAGCAGTGACCACATTTGAGGGTTTGGACTCTTTGGTGTTTTGGGTTGAATGGTCAAATCAGATGCTGCGGTTTGTTTTGCTAAGTGTGTTGTTGTTGTTGTTGTTGTTGTTGTTGTTGTTGTTGTTGTTGTTGTTGTTGTTGTTGTGGTGGTGGTTGTGGTTGTGGTTGTGGTTGTTGTTGTTGTTGTTGTTGTTGTTGTTGTTGTTGTTGTTGTTTTGCGCTGCCCGTTGTTACATCCGCCAGGTGCCGTTTTGGCGATCCATTTCGTCCGATGCCCCGACAACCTGTCGCCAATCAAGCAACATCTTTCTTTGTGCGCCCGAATCCTTTGAAGCCAACTGACTGCCATTAGTTGCTTGTGTGATTTTGAAGATTTCAAAGTTGAAGATTCATTGACATTGGGTGGGTCGTGTCATGTTAGAAATTCCCATGAACGAATGCCATTGAGATTTGAGGCAACTTGACAGTAGTCCAGGTGGATCATTGTTCAAATGTCAATGTCCTTGCCATGACCCATGCGAGGTTGCGCGTCGGCGAGGGGCGAGCCAAAGCGCAAAAGGATTTTCACCGCCGGGCCAAGTACCAGCTTGCTGCCCAAATCTGGGGTGACGGGGTTGATTTTAATGAGGCCCTTGAGATTGCAGAGAAAACCTTTCAGGAAGAAGGTGTTCAGGCCAAAGGCTCTGGCAAAGGCAAATCCAAAGCCAAAGGCAAATTCCGAAGGAAAGGGTCCTAAGGCCGCGTTGATCATGGGAGACAAAGATCAAAATGGTGTTTGGGTTGGTGGATATCGGTTGTGTTTTGTGAGCTTTTGGGGAGTCAATTGATAATATTTTGCGCCAATCTATGTGGCGCTTTTCAACCACTGTTTGGAGCGAAATTTAGCAACGGGGTTGGTTGGGTCAAAATGAACAAATGCATAATTTGTCTATTGAATGATTGGATGTTCTTCCACCAATGGTTGAGGGGTGCATAACAATATATAGTGATGGTGTGCCATTGCGTTTCCGGTGACATGCAAGACTTCCATGGGATAGCAATGGGGTTGATAGAGTTTGGCAAAATTCATTTTTTTGCGCCAAGGTCACAGGCTGAGGGCTTGCCAGCGACATATGAATGTATGAATAATAGTCTATGTTCAAGACCCAAAGCAACCTATCTATTTGTCAACAACGCTATGGAGAATGGATCGTCATACGTTCGTATGTTTCTAATCACTAATGGGAGCGGAGAAATCAAAAATTGTGAGCCGGTGATTTTGTGATTTCATCCACATTGAATGAATTTGGTAGCCACTGGCCTCCAAATCCGGCAATAATGTTTAAGGGGACTTTGGTTTCAGGACAATGGCTTGTATTGATGAAGAGATGATGGCTGCCTCATGTTTACGCGATTTAGTATAGGCGCTGGCCAAAACCATCCTAAACCCTAAACGTCCCGGCAATAGGGTGCGGCAATAACGTTTTAAGGGGATTAAGTTGATGCAGAATTTTTTCAGGCTTCATGTTTGATGTTCTTCAAGCGTTGTCCTAAACCCTAAATCCTAAACCCTAAACGTCCCGGCAATAGGGTGCGGCAATAACGTTTAAGGGGATTAAGTTGATGAAGATTTTTTTTCAGGCTTCATGTTTGATGTTTTTCAAGCGTTGTCCTAAACCCTAAATCCTAAACCCTAAACGTCCCGGTATTATGGTGCGGCAGTACCGTTTAAGGGAGGTTACTGAACAAACTTGGAATTGGACACCCGCAATTGGTCAATCTACATGGTTCGGAAGTGTCCAATCCCACTTGGGATTGGACACTTCGGCTGCTCTGGGCACATTTGTTTAATCAATGATTTTTGCAGGTGCGCCCAGCTATGAAACACAACAAGGGCTGAGTGTCCAATCCCAGGTGGGATTGGACACTTCGAAGGCCTTTGGCCAACTGACCCAGAAGTGTCGGATCCCGACGGCATTCGACACTTATCCAAACATTTTTCCTATCAAGTCCTGAGTGTCGGATTCCGCCGGCATTCGACACTTATCCAAACATTTCTCCAACCTAAAAAAATCCTGAGTGTCGGATTCCGACGGCATTCGACACTCACCCAACTTGAACGGTCCCAAGTGTCGGATCCCGATGGATTTCGACACTACTCACCCAACTTAAACAATCCCAAGTGTCGGATCCCGATGGATTTCGACACTCTTCCAACTTAAACAATCCCAAGTGTCGGATCCCGATGGATTTCGACACTCTCCCAAGTGTCGGATCCCGATGGATTTCGACACTCTTCCAACTTAAACAATCCCAAGTGTCGGATCCCGATGGATTTCGACACTCTTCCAACTTGAACAATCCCAAGTGTCGGATCCCGATGGGTCTCGACACTCGCCCAACTTAAACAATCCCAAGTGTCGGATCCCGATGGAGTTCGACGTTCACCTAATTCAAGAAGCCCCAAGTGTTGGACCCCGATGATTTTCGAAACTCACTCAATTCAATTTTTTTGAATATTTTGGACATTTATCCAACCCATGGATTGCTGGGGATGGGAGGATTTGGGGTATGTTGGATTTGGGAAAAATCCAAAATGAAGTGAAATGTATTTTGCTTTATGTCTCTACCAAGTCAAAGCGGTATGGTTTCTTTTTTGAAAAATGGCTCCCCTCACGTAAGTTTCTCAAAACGAAAGACCCTTGCTCAATATGGACTTTTGCTCATTTGCCAATTGCCTCCTGGTGGGGGAGAACTAAAAAGTTAAGGTAGCGTGGACATCCAATGTACAAGAACCCTCCAAGATACATGTTTGAAAAAAGAGATTGGAGAACGTTTTTCGGCCAAACCACTTCAGGGAACTTTGCTTCCAGAAAGTAACATCTAGCAATGATGGTTTCAAATTTTAATGTAAATGTTCTAGTTCATCCAATTGGGTCATCATGTGCCTGACATTATAACTCAAAGTGGGCAAACCCATTGCTGTTGTGGGCCGATCGCATTTTGAAGCAACCGGGTTGAGATGGTTGCTGATTCGAGCTGATGGCATTCTAACCAGGGGCCAGTGGTGGGTTGACGCTCCCGTT
The DNA here is from genome assembly GCA_009767595.1 of Symbiodinium kawagutii. Classification (NCBI taxonomy): domain Eukaryota; class Dinophyceae; order Suessiales; family Symbiodiniaceae; genus Symbiodinium; species Symbiodinium kawagutii. Next base: position 731,181 of record VSDK01010772.1, on the reverse strand, counting down.
TTGGATGCATGTTGATGAAATGAGACGCTGTATTGAGATATTTCCAAATATCAAAAATCCAAGCGTGTTTGGGCATCGATCCACATTAATACCATTGATGGAAGTTGAACATTTAGCAAGGACAGTTTGAGTTTAAAGGTTTCTTCCTTGGCATTCAAAAATTATGTAGGGGTAACACACCGCAGTTGTGAGACTGTATGATGACCAGAGTGTGAGTGACAGCAGCAGACGATTATACCATTCAGAATGGATTTGATTTACCGTTCTCATATACATTTTTGTATATTTCAACGTCGAGCTGCCCCTAAATGCGCCATAGATTGCTGATGTTATTTCCCAAATCTCAAGTGTTCAATTCGCAGTTGCCTCCTCAATTGCCCCAGATGGTTTCCCCGAGAGATTTTGGGTCCGCGCGCAGACCCGAGACGACCAAGAAGCAGCCAGAGGCGGCCAACTACAAACCTAGCACTCAAGTGGTTCAAATTTGGGTTTCGAGCGACTGTATAATTTCAGGCAGAGCCATACGATTGGTATACCGTAACAATACTCTAAACTACGATTGCGTTTGGCAATTCTTAACAGTGGCTGAAATTTCGGTTTCCAGCCACTTCTAATTTTCAGGCAGGGACGATTTGGAAGAGATTAAGTTCGTAGCAGTGATGATATGTTATTTTTTTCCATATATTAAAGTATCACTCCTCTTGATCATGTGCTGGATTATTCCACTATCCTTCTTTCCTTGTCGTTCTTGCCTTTTACTTCTCTTCCTTTCCCTCCCCTGCTTTTCCTTTTAATATATATGTGTGCGTGTGTGTGAGTGTCGTGTGCCATTGTGACAAACATTCACAATGAAAAGGGGCTCCGACTAATTCAGAAGGCGAGCCGACCAGCCAACCAGTATCAGTATACCAATACCTTTCTAAACCAGCATACAAAATATCATACACCATTACCCCAGCAGCAATGATTCAGGATGTATCTTGTCCCATCCTTCAAGGGCCGCATGCAGGGAACATGTCCTGAAGATGCTGTCTCCGCGACCAGGCATTTTGATTAGGCTCAACCAAGATACCCTTTCTTGCCATGCCGGCGAAGCGGAAGAGCGTTGGCGGCGAAGGCAACGAAAGTTCCAAGGCCAAGAAAGGCAACGATTTGTCCGGCAAGTTGCAGGAGAACCCCTTCATTGGGAAGGTGGTTGATTGGCGCCTTGATTAGTCTTAGATTGATCTCGGTGAGCATGCCTAACTTAGCGAAGCCAGCGATGGAATACCATTTCAAGAATTCAATATTGATTTTTTCGGTGACGTGTTATATTTAAAAAATATTTGATGCATTCCTATTTGACTCCAGCTTGGACCAAGGTACAACAAGACCGTGCGGCCTTTGGGTGGTGGAGATCGATGGTTGGAGAGACGTTACCCCAAGAAGGCGCGTCTCTTTCGTGTCTTTTGGCTCTTCAGAGCAGGCTGCGTTTGTCTCATGTGTTTTGCTTTCATTCTTCAGGAGGACAAATTGGATTTTGCCAAGTGGATCGATCAATTTTGCCCACCTCTCACCGGTCAGCAGCTGGGCTGCATGCAAGCGTGTTGAGTTTTGATGCGCGCTTCAACTTCTGAATGTTCGTTAGTTTTTTTTCTCAGTTTGGCATCTGTTCCACATCACATCTCAGGACCCAATACCTGACCAGCTGTGAGGTGCATGGTGCGGCAAGGCCATGGATGTTGGGGTGGCGGGCAGATTTTTCCACCAGTGGATTGGCTGACCCAGAAATGTTCCATGACTTGATCATTTTGATTTGCTCAGAAGGCTTTCTCTCAGATGCAAATCTGATTGCCACAGAGAAGCTGTCATGTGTGGAAATGAGCCCTTCCTCACCGTGGCTGACTGCGCCGTACTCGCAACTCCCAGTGCTGAAGGACCAGTTGCAGGCGCCTTTCAGTCTTGGTTACTTGAAAGGTTGGAAGCGGGCTCTGGGTTTGCTTGTAGTTCTGGGCGCAATCCGCGAACTTGGCCTGGAAGCTGAAGTCCCACAACATATCCGTGCAGCTTGGATGATTGAATTGCCTGCAAAGTGTGTTTGCGAATTGCATTTTCAATCCCAGTGATCAGTGATCATTACTTTCAATTTTCAATGTTTTCTTGGAGGTCCCGGTTCGCTTTCTGATGCCAAGGTATCTTTTGGGACCGTGCATGTCAACTTTGCCATGAAAGACGCAGATGTCCGATCCCAGATCTTTGCGAGCCGAGGCTGACTAGGACCTTCTGAGTTTAGGCAAGATCTAGGTTAGTCAAATCAATTGTTGATCTTTGGTTTTGATTGCATAGCCCCGGCATGCTGTTCCCAGGATTCATGCGTTTAACACAGCAAATCAATTTCTATTCCCGGTGGCCCCCAGGGTCGCTGGTTGAACAATGTGTTTCACATTTATGATCATTGCTAGTTTCGAGCTGGTCATGTTCCAGTTCACCAAGTTCCCATGGCCCCCAGGATGAGTAGCTCAATATGGCGTGTCTCAAGTTCCACAACCGCATAGAAGCGGTCTTGAGTTCCACAACCACAGAATCATTGAAGTCTATTTGACGGGGAAATTGGTTGATCATGGTTGATCTCACGTCATGCAGGTGCGACAATGGCGCATTCACTGCGCAAACCGCCGAATGCCTTCAACTTCATCAGGCAGATTCGAATCTTGCAGAAGGCTGGTGCCACTTCAGGAGTGGATGCCATGTTCGAGGCCAGTGCAGTTTCTCTTGCAGGCTGTTAGATGTGAACATTGTTTTCAGATTCGGACGTATGAGCGTTTGACATTGAAACATGGAACTTGTCCTTGGGAAAGGATGTCCTAACTAATATGTTAGGGTTTTCTTCTTTGGCCACTTTGTCCATTCTAGCGACATGCCATGTGATTTGCTGTTTTGTTGGGCCATGATGCTTGTTTGGCCTTTGGTGGCAGGAATGGCACAGCGCAACAGCTGTGGCGAAGACCTACAGCATTGGCAGAGCGGAATCTCAAGCAGTGTCTGCTCTTATGTCGAAAGTTGACAGGGTTGTTCTGGAGAGGCTCACAGAGTCTGTGCGACTGCGCGGAATGCCTCGCTTTCTCACTCACGATTTGATAGCTCGTGGAGTGTTTGGCCGGGGCTATTCATCTGGTACCGGAGCCGCAGAGTCCTGGAAGGATGAGTTGGTCAACCGTGAAGATGACGTCCTTGAATCTTGGTTTGGGTTTTTTACCAAGTTTTTGTGGTTGGGTAAGGTCCAGGTGAAATGATTGTTTTTCATTCATGGTATCTATGAACTTTTGATTGATGTCCGAAAAAATCACCCACAGGGCTACGTTGACATTGTCGAATCTTGAACCTATATAATTTGTTCCAGGTGAACCTCTTCTTGGACCGATTGGAGCATGAGCACGATTCCGCCTATGTCGATTCAAGGAAACCATGCACGTTCAAAGACGGGCTGCAAGTTCACCAGTGCTGTGGCTTGTTCTTGCATTTCCTTCAGAGATTGCAGAACACAGCGCCGTCGAAGGACTTCGATGACATGAAGAAGGCATTGATGCAGCAATTTGTCCACGGCTACTTGGACGGTGATTTGTTGCATGTGCTGGCGTCTGCAGTGCCACCGGGAGACTTGTCGGCGTGTGGTCCTTTCAGGCGGCCCCAAGGGCCGCTTTGGGAAAACATGAGTTTTCAAACGCAACTAAATTGCGTGTTTTCATAAGTTTAGGGGAGCAACAAAAATGAAAATGACAAAATTAATGATGATAATGATCATCAGAATTTGGTTATTGTTATTTGGTTCATGTTATTTTGTTATTTGGTATTATCTCAAAGGAATTACATGAAATCAATTTTATTTCGGGTGTTGATTAGCTTTTTGAACCTTATGAATTTTTAGATGATCAATATTGTTTGCTTTGTTCATTTTGTGTATTTGTGTTTTTGGGATTATTGTTTATATTTGTATTTAGAATGATGTGTGTTCAATATGTTCATTGGATATGATCATTATGTTATTTTATTATTGTTTTTGTTAATGGTTATTGTTGTTTTCTTGTTTTCTTTTCATTGTTATTACATTCTTTGTATAGTTCTGGAAACAACAGTGTATGTATATTCATTAGTTTCATTGTATGTGCGCATTACATTTAGATTTGATTTCAGATAACACGTATTCACTATTCATTGCTGGTCCGTTGACGCAAAGGACACCTGCTGACCATGATCAGTTCCTGTGCCTGGCAGGACCTATGTCACTCAGATCCAGAACAACCAGAGGCAAGAGAAGGAGCAGAAAGCCCAGGAGCTCAAGAGGAAAGTCCAGGCTGCGACTTTCGACCAGATCAAGGAGCAAATTGAGAGTGATATCCGGATCTTGCGGGAATGTTTGGGGAACCACACAGACCAAGCTGGCGAGACTGCGAAGGATTTGAAATACATGCGGGAACGTCAGGTGAACCATGGCATGCGCTACATAAGGTTTTGTTTTTGATTGAACTGATTCAGAACCCCCTTTGAATAGGACTCTGGTTCATATTCCAATGCCATGTTTTGTGTTCAATTGGCAAATATGTCATCCGAGGGCCGGCAAAGAATATGTGGATTCGTGGATGCAGCAGAAATGCCGCTTGATCCGGTTGAACGAAGAGCGAGACATGAACCTTTTGCTTCCAGATGTGATGCAGTTCCTAGAGCAATTCCGTGGCGTTGCTGGGAACAAGTTCCCTGATTTCAGTTGGTGGGTGGAGCGAGGGTAAGCCTACTAGCAACACTCAATGTTGAGTACAAATTACTTTGATATTGATTTCCAGCAAGCAGTTTCCAAAAAAGATTTCAATCCCGAAGCAACCCCGCTAGATATACTGTTATTACACATGCCACATTAGACATGGAGTGCGGGCCAAAGATGTGCAACCAACCGCCGCCAGAGGTACATCATGTGCCTCGTTGATTTCACTGTGATGCCAGCGAATACAAAGCAGGTCAACACATCGGTGAATGTGCTGAGCACAATCCTGGGCATGGGCTCGGGCAATGTTGGACATGTTCAGCTTCCTGTGTTCCAGAAGCAGGCCAAGGAGGCCACGGTTCTCTCTCACCGCAGAAACTTGGACGAGATGATGCTGAAAGCCAACCTGTCGATTGCACAGGAGATTGTCTTGTTCTTTGACAAATCTGACTGCAACGCCACAGATGTTAGGAACAACCATCAGGTTTGCGTAGCCGCCTTCCACAAGCAGTTCACTTCTGCGTTTGCAAGTTCAAACGCGTTTCAGAAGTCTTCCATCGGACCACTGCGATTGCTTCCAGTGAGCGAGTTCTACGGGTACAGCGACGAGTCTGCGAAACCAGGACCAGCTGAGAGGGCAGAAACGAAACTAAGCTTGAAATAATGGTTGCAAATCAAGAGTTGAAGTCGGAAACCAATCCTGAGTCCCTTGATCAAATGATCAGCTGTTGGAGCCGCTGGTTCTGCGTCAAGTCCGATCAACAAGTCACTGAGGAAAGGCCTCAACGTGCACAAAGGCATTTTGGAAGCCTATGTCTCTGGTCTGAATTTGCGAGATGAAGACCGATTCATCGTGGTGGACATTGTGCCAAACAGGTTCGGTCTCATTCAAAGCCAATCCCACCAAAATTTGCTAAATAGTAGGGCCTAAGGGTTTCGCTGATATCAAACATCAGCTTGATAGAAACATTGTTCACAGCCGTATGGGCAATTTTGCGTTCAACTTGTCAAGCAGGCAATTTGATGCAACAACAACAATAACACCATTCCACCAGCCAAACGGTGCTCCAAGGTTGCGTAACTCACTGAAAACATTTGGGGGTGATTGGGATGAAGGGTATATGTGACATACAGAAATAGTGTAGCAGCCGAGTTCATGAAGTTAGAGAATTTAGATTTGATATGATTTGAAATTTATTGAAATAAACATCAAAGAACAGAACATGTTTCCAGAAGCATGTACGTTCCAAATGATTTGAAATCTGTAAAACAACCCCGATTTTGATGTCATCGCCAAACATATTATCCATAGTGGTGGTCATTCAGCTTGCGAGGCATTGCGAGTTTGCCCGTGCAACCGTAGAGATCAATTTGCAGAGCGGGGGCATTTGTCCAATGTATTATTGTGGCATTGTTGGCGACAAGATCTCTGAGGTTCAAGGCGTTTTGCAGACCAAGGTGTATGACCATTGGGATTCAAGTTCTTTGGCGCCGCCCAGGCAGCGGTCACGGGAAGCGCCTGTGAGGCCCCAGGTTGAGTTGGATGCTCTTGCATACAATTCTTCACTTGGCCAGCCGGTCTTCCCGGATGTGATTATGGACAAGTTCCAGGCTGGAGAGCCCGAGTACCAAGCAATGAAAGAGATCAAGGCTCAGTTCGAGCTGGAGTTTGGAAGAGCCCCGGCCGCAGCGCAGGCCGCAAGTCAGGGCCGTGCAGCTGGGTCGTGCGACTTTGCTTTTGATGGGCAAGAACCTTTGGACCACACTCGTACCATTGACCTTGAAACTGTACCTCTTGCAGATGTGCCAGCGGAAAGGCCGCGTTGTCAAAACAAATGTTGTTAAACAAAGGTTTTGTAGAAAAAGAACACATGTCCAACAAAGGCTTTCCAAGAACAATATGATATCAATAAACATCACGTAGGCTCATTGTTTGAACACTTGTGTTTGGGTTGCCCCCACGCAGGCTCGCTGTGACTGTCAGCAAGGGTGGCAAGCCCGCTGTGGTGCTCTGCAAGGACTATACCATGTGGTTGCTGAACCCGACTGACGCCACCATGCAAGTCAATGCTGGCGAAATTTGTGGCTTTGGAACGGGAGTATTTGACGAGGCCATAGTTGGAATCTCGTTTGCATTGACTAGTTAAGGCCTTAGTATTGAAGGTAATTGATGAAGATCTATATAGATCATATAATTCGTTGAAAGGGGATTCAGGGATGCAAGATGGCTTGTGAATACTTATTGTTTTTGGTCCTCGATTTGGCCCAATGACTCTTGTGTTTCAATCACAATGTTCATCAGGAGAAGACCGCGACCTCACTGAATGCAATGGACTTGTCTTCCGGCTCAAGAACGACCTGGATTTCATCTCCCACAACAAAACCCTGATGCCCCTTTGCCAATTCCTGAGGCATTTGGCAGTTGAGCATGGGCTTGCCGCTTGTGAGTTGGAGTCGCACTTGATCAGCCCGAAGTACCACCCCGTTGCCGAGCCTCGGTTGTGTGAAACATTTAACACGTTCATCGTAGTATATAAATGTTAAATTGGAACACTTGCGCAACATGATTATATTTTGGTTGCAGTCAAATGGCTGAAGTTCATGAGGCCAGTTTAGTGTTTTTGTTTAAGGCTATTTATTGAAACCGTGAATGATTGAAGACACTGATTACCCCGAACGGATTTGTTGACTTACTAGTAGATTATTGGTTGCGTCCAATGCCAATTGTTTATGACCATTGGCAATCGCTGAGCAATTGGAGCCACCGTATACATCTAGCTGCACAAACCATGATGGACCAGCTCGCCTGCGTTCTCCAAGGATGGAAATGATCCCAGCGATGCCGTGCCAGTGTCTTTCAGGTATTCTGTGTCCCCGCTGGCTTCAATGAAGACTTTCGTGTTCAAGCCAGGACAACCAGATGCCGATGGGGGAAGCGATCCAGTTCGTGCTGCATGTCTTGGTGCGTTCTATTCTGGAAACTTTCAGAAAGTTGTTCGCAACAAACGAGCCACTTTAGTTTGGGAGGCTCGCCAATGCAATGACTATGTTCTAAGCAGACTTCATGTTTTTCCATGTTTTTCAAACAATGAGTCTCTTCCAGAAATTCCTTGGCAGGAAGGGAAAACACATTTCGCACCCATGCCAGGTGGATTTCACGAAGTCCCCTGCGAAGGTGCAGATCGTCAAACCCAAGATCTATGTCACGGCCAGTTTGGAAATCCCAGCCAAAAAGGCAGTCAAACTCTCTTCGTAGTGCAAGGCTATGGGGAAAGAATGAGGCCTTCAGCCATATCTTGTTTTTGGCAGGTGCTTTTGGCGCCATTTTGACACTTGTTGATTCTCAAACCAAATTGGGTTTCAAACAGACCGCTTCCCAACATGCCAGCGCTCGGAAAAAAACATAGAATGCAGTTCAGCATTGTGGCAAACTGCCAATTCCTTTTCAACTTTCAGTGTCAAGCTTTGCGCATTTGGCACTCCTTTGAACCCTGTGCGTTCGGTCGAGGGCCGCAGTTCTTTTAGCAAACAAACGATTTTTTTGCCATGCCTTTGCGCACCACCGTTGAAGCAAGCGACTCCTCTCAGGAAGGGGTTCTGAAACAACGGTTTTGTTGTCTATTTTTAAAGATGGGAAGGGGTTCTCAAATAACGTTTTTGTTGTGATTTTTTTCGCAGATGACAATGAATTCTGCCCCACTTGTTGCAAGCATTGGTCATCCAGGAGGATGGTGCTGCCGTGCCAGTGCCTGAAAATACTCCAGAAGGCGGCCAGGCACGAAGGGGAAATGGTCGCCAACCGAAGAAACGACCAGCTGCTTCTGATTCTGCTGTTGCAAAATCAAACCAGTCGGAGACTGAGAATGAACCAGTGAAGAAAAAGCCTGCGAAAAAGGATGCGCCTCCTGTTCCAGAATTCCATGGTGAGGCAGCTCCTGCAACGCCATCCGCTGAAGATTCAACCCCTGTATTGAAGAAGCCATCTGCCAAGGGCAAAAGCAAGGCTAAGGCTAAGGATGAGAAGGTTGGAACTCGGAAGACTGCAGGGGAGCAGCTCACTTTCCACAATCCGAGCTGGCACAAGAATTGCAACAATTGGTGTTTGAAGAGCAGCCGTGGCCACATCATGTCTGCTCCCTGGCTTAATTGTTTTTCCATTTCGAATCTTCAAAAAACAAATTTCGATTCTTCAGAAACATGCGTGATTTTTAGGGCTTTATGTTCGGACCATGGGAAAACAATTGAATCATGAACAGGAACGAAGCACCTGCATACACTTGCTAGGTGCTGGCCACCGCAATTAATATTATACAGCAAGTTTGGTGAAGGTTTTTGTTTGGCCAATGTATTATGCTATGATGTCTTGTTTGTGCTGGGCCACATGTCAGCGGCGTGTCCTTTTCAAGGGTGTTTGGACTTGAGAGCTTTGGGGGCGTCCGAAAAGATAGGGGTCGGTGTTTTGTAATGAAAAAAACAATGGGACCAAATCATTTCAATTGATGTTTCCAAATTGCTGCGCTTGCCACAGCCTGGACTTGGATGAGTTTTTTGTCATCAATTTTTCGGGCTACACGGTCAAAGCAATTACCCACCCCGCTCATGATTCATCATCTAATATGTTGCCAGAGCCATTGGGCCAGTGTGATTGCTGATGTTACCATGTGCCCGTCATGAGTATGTTGGCATTTTACTGTGTCGCATTACAAACCACATTGCATGCTGCGCTACCCATTGCTGCTGGGGCTTCCAGTTTGGAAGGTGTGCTGAAATATTATTTTGCTTTTTTGATCCACAAGAAACCCAAGAAGACATTGAAGTATTATGCTGGATCTTTTTACACCCAGGCTGCAGGGTCAATGTTTTGAGAGGTTGTGATTCTTGATGTCAACCGTTTGTTTTGATTCGTTTACGCATCGTGTTCCTCAGGTTGGAAGTGCGACGGTTGAGAAGGAGAAATCCAAAGAGGTTGCAGTTTCCTGGCGCACATTCAGCATTGCAACAGTTGTTGAAACCCAACCTACATTCAAAATCATGTCAGACTTGCGGATGGTCAAATCGTATGTCAGGATTTGCTGGTCCAGAAGCTGCGCGATGGTGAGACGATCGAAAATGTGAAGGCCATGGGAGCATCTGGGCTGCCTTAAGTTGAATCTTGCCAATGCCCTTGTGTACTAGAGGCACCAGGTATTATTGGAATCGGTGTTCAGGTTTTTTTTCAGATCCGAGGCAGCGATGATGGAGACCTTGAGAGGAAAACGTTCCGAGAACAAGGACAAGCCTGGAGCTGATGCTGCTGATGCACGGGAAGAAGATACAAGTGAGTCAAAGACAGGTGCGGCTGAAGTGGATGGTGAGGATGATGCTGAAGGTGGCGAGGAAGAGGCGCCGGCGCAGGACGAAGAGCAGGCCGACGAAGAAGATGTTTCGAAGGATGTGGAGTAATGGATGTCCACCAAATGACATGATCATGGCTCTACCGGGAAAAAAAACGACAGCTGATTGATGTACCCACACCGCAGGTCCTGTTGTCATGTCGATGTAGTTGTTTGTTTGCGGGTTTGCTTTGCATTGAAGCCGGGCTTCATTGATGGCCCATGCAGGAGTCATTGCTAGACACAAATCAGGATGGTTGCTTGCTGCCAATCACTTCAAAGATCGGTGCAGAACGCAGCTGTATTCAGCATTCAGCAGCCAACTGCTGCGTACAACAGGTATGAATATATTTCGATGAATCAAAGGAAATCCTTAACTTTGTAGACAATGCTCAAGACCATGGGATCAGTGGCCCCCAGGCCACCGACAGTACAGCTTTGGGCGCAGATACTAATATGTTTTGTTCAAGCGGGCTTTGAAGTGGTTGGTTGTTCAACAGCGATGTACTTACAAGTCACACTCAATCCGGTGGCCCCCAGGGTCACTAGTTTTGAGTGGGGATATTGTTGGCAAACAATTGATGAACTCAACCCAGAATTTTACCTGAGAATAGTCGCGATCAAGTAAGGTTTCATTAAGTCAGTTGAGTTGTTGGTATTCATTTTCAACCCCAATAGTGGACAAACGGACGCAACAGAACAAGACGGTTACCAAGACATAAATTCCAATATAACCATATTTCAAACACACTACGCAAAACAAAGCCAGTTGGGTACAGGTCACCTTTTTTGCCTGCCTCCGTGTGTCCTCGCCATGTTCAATCGAACCCAAGAAAAGATGGGTCGGTTTGAAGCCCTCAAGGGCGGTCGCTGGCAAAAGGCTGACATTGGGCATGCCTTCGGCGCTTTGGTGGGCGATCCGACAGCTCCTGACGCCACACCTGCAATGGGCGCGTGGAGTCCCTGGGCGAGTATCTTTGATGATCCTGGAGATATGGAACATGAAGCCGGGACTTCGAAAAGGCAGAGGTTGCTCGGAGTGTTGGAGGAGCAGCCTGATGGATTTGATCAGCCTGCGCAGGCTTCACAGGCTTGGCAGCCTTCGAGGCCGTGCAAACCTTTGGAGTCTTCAAGCGAGTCTGAGAAGGCCGACGACGATGCAGGCCAACTTGTTCGTCCACAAGATCTTGCGGCCTCTAGCAGTAGCAGCAGTAAAATGCCGGAGCCAAAAATTGGTCCCGGTGAATTCGTTCCTGTTAGCGATGTTGCAGACAACATTGTTCAGGATGAACATGGAACAAAAAAATATAGATATATGGATGAGGAACAAATTTTTGCATCCTTTACTTCTAAGCGCCAATATGAAAGACAGTGGCGCCACAAGAAGAAGAAAAAGGGTGGCAAGAAGCACAAGAAGAATTACAACGGGTGAAAATAAAAGTGCTGTCCGAACTTCGTTTTTAAAGGCTGACCTGAGCATCAGAGTAGTTTTCGCTTTGTTTGCAGTGCAGCTGAACAAAGTCGCAACAGTGTGCTGTGACCTAGTGTGTTACAGTCAGTCAACTGGCACGTTGCAAGCTAGCTGAACCTAGCCTGAACCTAGCCTAGAAGTTTGCTAGGTGCTTTGCGCATTCAAGCTTCAGTGAGCAAAGTCGCAACATTGTTTTGTGACCTAGTGAGTTACAGTCAAGCAACTGGAACGTGCAAAGTAACATGAACCTAGAAGATTGCTAGATGTTTTCCACGTTCAAGCTTCAGTGAGCTGAAAAAGCAAGGATGAATTTTGTCCAAGATCTTTTGGCCCAATCACGCTAGGGCAGCCGCAAATGGTCCATGGTTGTTGCCTCTTCGCTCGTTGCCTGTTCGCTCGTTTTGCTGACTACTCCAGCTGCAGCCCTCATGAGCTCTCCGTTGACTACTTGACCAGCTACTGCGCCAACTATTTGTACTACATGAATGGCAACGAAAATTGCTAGCTGCCCTCAACAAAGTGACAGACCAAGAAAGGTTGCATTCAGAATTTCAATCGCTCGAATTTCGTGGTGGTGCCTCACATCATGGAAGACTGAACAACAGCATGAATCCATACTGCTGGCCAGTCTTCGATGGGGTGCGGTGTGGCCAGTGGGCTTCATGGTGGAGTCATTGCTGGATCATGGGAGCGTTTTCTTGGTTGAATTGTCGCCTGTCCTTGGCAATTCCAAGGGTTGGCCTTTGCAATTGATGTTATATAGGTTTCACGTGTGCCAAGCTCTTTGCAACGCCGACTGGGAAAAAAGATCAAGGGTCGCGGATGCGGATGCCCCCCCAGGGTAACGAGAGACAAGATGTTGAGTTTACTCATAGACAGCAGCAAGAAATATGCCAAATAAACCGCTAAATTTCAATTTCTTTGGCAACCGCTGCCCCAGATTCTATGGTAACATTTTAGCATTGTCGCAAACATTGATTATGTCAAATTTCTATGTCGCAAAAACCACACAAATTTCAATTGCTTTGGGGAACCGGTGGCCCCCAGGGTCTCTGGTGAATTTACCCGCGAGGAAACTAATGGGTTTTGTGCCCCGTCAATTCTGCAGTCAGTTGCGTCAGTTAAGCATACAGTTGGTTGTTGTTGGTTGGTTTTATTCATTGTCCATCATGTCAATTTCTCATGTACATCTAAAACATATTTTTCTTAGTTAGCACCGGGACCAGTACTGCTAAAATGTGATTTTCTTCGTTAGCGCTGGATCCTCACCAAGTGAATTACAATTAATTATGTCAAGTCACATGTTGGCTAATTATTAAATTTTTTTGTTGTTCAATTTTTCGTTTTTCAAAAATTGAATGTTCAAAAAAACTAATTGGGCATCATCAACAAAACGACAACGTTTTGTTTCCAGTGACACCAGCCCGCGGCTCCAGAGTTCATTCAACAATGGACAGCATGGCCCAAACTTGGCCAACCACGGACTGGCACTTGGCATGTCATGACTGCCGGGCATGGACAACGTGGGCCAAATTTTGGCCAACCACAAGATGGCATTTGGCATGTCATCATGGCTTTCAGGCACCCAAAGGCGGCCAACCCCGATTCAATTTGCAACCCCGATTACCGAGAAATTTCTTTCCTTCCAACGGAAGTGTTTCATTGAAGCGAACACCCCTGGTGACCACCACCACAACCGGTGGTCCGCTCCTCTTCTTCTTGGCCGCATCCACCACCTTCTCGAAGTGCTTCTCAAAGTGGACGTCTCTATGGAACTCCGTCCCCAGCACCTTCTCCTCAGCAGCAGCCATGGCCATCCCAAGTGTCTCGTCCTTAAAGGATCGAGACCCAAGGGGTCCAAAAGAGGGGAATGAAGAATGAGATGGATGTGACTGTGAAAGTTCACATCTGCTGCGGTTTGTGATCCTAAATTTCCTATGGCATTTTGGTACTTTCACATTCACTGGCCATATGATTCGTGATGTGTGGTGCTTGTGATCTGCTTTGCCATGGTCTGGTTCTGCAATGTATGACATGTTCTGGTTCATGTCCATGTCCCCTAGCGAATTGCAGGTGGCACTGTCCACAGCGGGATCAGCACCCCTGAAGGAAGCTTGAACCAAGCCTGCTGTGAGGTTGATCATCAGCAGACCCGATGATCGGCAGCGGAAAAGGGGTAGCTCCTGCCCTTGGATGCTACAGGTCCCATTCGCTAGATTCTTCACCAAGCCAAAATGGGTCTGGGCATGAAGGCTCAGGATGATCGGCAGCGGAAAAGGGGTAGCTCCTGCCCTTGGATGCTACAGGTCCCATTCGCTAGATTCTTCACCAAGCCAAAATGGGTCTGCCAGTGAATGTCTTGGTAGCCGATTCATCAAGGATCATGTTGTAACCTTTGTTACGTAGCTTGGTCTCAGCCATGGTGCCCCATTTACGAGAATGGCACGAGGCATTGCAGCCTTCGTCCAACACAGCATAAACGTCAGGATCATTCATGTCATACATGTCCTTGGCTAGATGGGTCAAATGAACGATACCATCGGACATGTTGGGGGTCTCTTCACCATGCAAACACATAGCCATGTAACCGGTAAGAGAGTCTCCCGGGATCTCTCCACCCAGCATGGAAAATGGGTCCGCATCCAAGACGTTGTTGGCTTCTTGGCTCAGCCACTCGTGGAGCTTGGCACGTGTCACCGCCTCGGATTGCGAGTTGGAAGCAACCAAGCCGGTGAACTCTTGTAGGATGTTTTCTATCTGTTGTGGTGATAGTTCTGGGGATTCATCTTCAACCACTTCTTCAACAACTCTTGCCCTCACAGGGTCAGTAGATTGAACCTTCTTACTGATCTCAACTCGTCCTTTGTGCATGTCCATGGGCATCTCATCAACAAAGGACAAACA
>VSDK01010772.1:698688-715362 GCA_009767595.1 Symbiodinium kawagutii | reverse complement strand
TCAAGGCCTAAGTCTCTAGCAATCAGGAAGGCGTCGCCTCTCAGGCCCTCGACGACCTTGTTGACGAGCGGGGCCCAGTCCACCTCGCTGGATCCGGGCTTCACGCTCTTCGTCACTGGCTGTGACTTGGCCGTCTTCGGAGTCTCAGGTCCGAAGGGAAGTTCTTCACCCTCTTCCTGAGCTCCTTCAGCAGCGGGATCAGGAGGCGGCTCCTGAGCTTCAAGCCTAGCTGCCTCAGCATCAGACGCAGCTTTCGCTGTCGACTGAACTTTGGACTCATGCAGCTTGATGCGTAACATCGTCCGGAACTCCCAGTCGTGAAATGACTGAGGATCACCATGATAGATGTATGATCCGGACTTCGTCTCCAACGGAGTACTGTTGTGGGAGGCATAGCCGTAGCGTAAGCCAGCCACAGACATTTCGACGGTTCTCGGACGAGGTGCGTCCCAAACGGATCGCCCTCAGGAGATGTGGGTAGCCTATCCCAGGTCTACCGATTGCAAGCGAGGATGGTGGGGGTATCACACGCTAAGATTTCAACGGAGTTGAAGTTTGCACAGTGGGGTCCTGGATCTGCCTGCGTACCTGACGAGTCGGGTAGCGAACCCGCTCCGCTACCAATGTGAAATTGGCAGCAAATCCAATCAGCGCAGCAGTCCAACAGCACGCGTTTTTAATGCGTCTCGAGCCGGAAGGCTCTCAAAGGGCGCCCTGGAGCCAAATGGCCACAGATCGAGTACATGGCTATACCAACCACAGGGAGAATTCACATCATGAATCATGTGTCTCAATGCATCTGTATTTTTTCGGTTGAGATTCTGACTGTGTCAAGGTAAAAGCATGTCAAAGCCATGTCCAACCATCGCTCTTCTTGAAAGTTGCTCCTTCACCCGCCGAGCTGAGGACCCAAACATTCCATGCAAAGGCAGAGGCCAACTGCCGTCGAGGTACGATGTCGATCCTTGGAACCCCGCAAGTGACTAACCTTTGGGTAACCCGCTGTTGGAGGCCATGATCGGCCATGTGTTCCAAGCACTGCAACCAAGCGCCCCTCAAGTAGGCAAGGCCATCCACACTGCCGTTACTCTGAGGATGTGGCAGCACTGGATTGAGACATCCGGACACCTCCCAACCTGAGCCAGAGTGATCCCACGGAAATCCAGGATGATAGGGATTCAAATTAAAGTGCTGGAACAAGGAGCTGTTGAGGAAAACAAGGACCACGAGATGCCCAACCCTTACATCCGATTACACCGGGCAAGTCAAAAGGGGAACCAGCTTCTTTACCCAAAAGTCTTTACCTTGATTTGCTTGCAACGAGCCACCAAATTAGCGGGCAATTGTCGTTTTGGTAAGGCAGTTGGTGAACGGCCACTCCTGGGGCCGCTCCTGGCACCGCTCCCCCGTAGTGAAGGGCTACAGTAGCACTGGATACCCCGAACAGCTCCTGGCCTTCCTTCCAACTACCAGCCAGTATGGATGGGCCAGAGCTCGGAACTGGCTCGAGGGTTCCAGGTATAGGTCAGCGGCTGGGTTTGGCTAATCAGTGACCGTTCATCATGGTGAATGATGGGCTCATGATTGTTGATATCTTATTATAACTCATGAATGATGGCTCAGTCTTGTTGATGGCTTCTACTAAACAGTGCATCACGATGAACTCTGTTCATGATTACTGATGATTCGTTTTCTGGTTGGTGGTTTCAACCCCTATGGAAAATATGCTTGTGAACCAACCAATTGTTAATAGCTACTAGGGAAAATAAAAAAGTTTGAAACCACCAACCAGTTTTGCTAACACTTAGCAATATCTTGGTTCATGAACCGCTGGCGATGCCATCGACGACTTCGCGCGCCGTGGTCCCCTGCTGCTGATGATGCCAGTGAAGAATAGCAAGCCAGCCAACAAGACCTAAATCTAGAGCCAGCTACCCGGCGGCTCAGGCATGCTTAGGCCGTCAGTGGGTCATGGCTTCATGACAGATCAGCTTAGCTTGCTCGGGGTGGCGCCCCATGGTCAACGTTCATGGCGAACTGTGGGAAACGATGCTATACCTAAAACCTCCCATTTGGCAATGGCACGCAACGGCTAAGTAATATATTGGTGACTATCGGTCCATCGTCGTCATGTCTCCCTGTCTCTAAGAATTGCAAGTGATGCTTGCGCTGATTGTTCAGTACTTCTTCTAATTCTTGCATTGCAACAGTGGTTAATTCTGAATGCTAATTAGTAAGTACTGCCGGCGGTTACCATATGTGATAGTATGTCACAGTGCAAGTGTGTAAAAACATGTGAAAACTAAAAACCCTATTGCAAATAACTATCGCTTGAGTTGTTCAACCATTCATCCCTGGACTTGGGGGAAAATATTTGAAAGCACCAAGATGGTCAAAGACCGGTGATTCTAACCCCCCAAATAGCTGGGTTTAACTCAGGGAATCTGTGGCCCAGCAGGTCACATGGGCGACCTGTTTGTCAGCCCGGCTGATGGGCAAAGTGCATGCGAAGCCAATGACCTTTCCATTGATGGATGGCTCATGATGCCTCTATGAAGCGGTGATGTGTAGATTCCTGTGCGCCTATCCCACGTCCTAATTACTCATCGCTCATTGCTCATGGCTTTGAAGGAGATGGGTGGCGAGATGCCAAGCAACATTGTTTTATCACAAGTTGTGTTATCACTGAACCGCTTCTTGCGGCCCATGGAGGTCTAAGCCGCCATCCATGCGTTGACGAACGTGAAACTTAGAACAGTCCTTGAGATGGACGTGGCATAAAATGCGGACTTCTCAGGAATCATGCCGGGATGATTGAATCGCTCAACCCAAAAGCAAATACAACTATCACTAGAACAACTTTCACCAGAACTAGAACTCCAAGTGCTACACACGTCTGGCTCACTTGTTGTCAGAGCTGGACCATCCAATCGTCTACTAGTCTGAAGCTGCCAGACTTCTCGACCCGCGTTGACAGTCTCAGCGCTTGCGCTTCTGCAATGCGCACAGCGGCCTTGGTGGGAGTCATACTCAATGGCACTGCAGAAAGAGGAGTAGCAACCGTCTGCACACTGCTCTAAACTCATGCCTTGTTCTGCTACCGGGTCCCCCAAAGAGCAGCCAAAACCATGGTGGACACGCTCCCAACACTCGCAAACCACCAACACTCGTCCACAAATGCTCAAGTCGCATGTGCCCACCAAACCGCCACACGCACTGGTGTCACCTTTGGACCATGAATCTGCGCAGCCCCATGCTGGACAAGCACAGCACTTCTCCTGGTCTGTCATTGACGAGTGGATGGACTTGTGGTAGCAAAAGCCGTTGACCATCTGAAACTGGTTTACTGTGCCTCTGCAGGTGTCTTGGCAGGTCCCATCATTGCACCAGCAACTGCTGGTGCTTGGGGTTGCGGTGACGGTGAGGTCCTGAGGGGCTGCACCAAGTATTCCACACATGCTGAAGTCGCATGTGCCGATCAAACCCTCACATGCACTGGTGTCCCCTTTCGACCATGAATCTGCGCAGCCCCACTGTGGACAAGCACAACACTTCTCTTGGTGGGTCATCTCTGGATGGTCCGACTCATATGCGCAAAAGCCATCAGGCATCTCAAAGTTGTACACTGTGCCATGTACTGAGCCTCTGCAGTAGTCATTGCACGTCCCATCCCCGCACCAGCAAACACCAAGGCCAAGCCAAGGCAAAGTGCACAGCACGGTCCACTTCATCCCCTAGATCCTGGCAGCTTTTCGCGGCTTGAGCCGTTGAACCTGGCAGTTGCAGCATTCCAGTTCCCAAATGATAAAGTTATTTGAGTTTCCCCCTGCGTTTCCCTGCTTGATAAGGATTGCCTGGCAGTTCCAGTTCCCATTTTCCATCCTTTTCCTGTTTGATAGAGGCGCATTATTCAAGTCGTGTTTTACCGTTCTCCAGTGAAGTTCAATAGGTTAGTTCGTGTGCAGCTGCATATGGTTCTGTTGTTGGAGCCCCTTCTTTCAGGCCCTATGCCATGACATAGACATCAAAACACCTCATTCGAATCCATCCACAACTGTTCGCTTGTCGTTTTCCTGCCGTTTCTCCGAGTCTTGGCTCGATGCCGATGGGGCCACCATGCGTGGAGCAGACTCAGTTCTGCTTACGGCACAAGGTTTCCGCATGTCAACAGCATGGCTATCCACTGGATAAGCTGGAAGACTTGCTCATGAGCGAACAATGCACTCGTGTCATCGTTTTGGTTGTTGTTAGTGATATCGGGGGAAGGGTCCATTACATGCCATGTTCAACCATAGGCAAGGATATATGTTCTGAACGGTGTTGTTGTTTTTGCTCCTCTTACAACTTACTATTTTGCTTTGAACAGGAACTCTAGTCACTTCTTGGTACGGGACACTTGCTTTGACACTTTTCTAAAGACATCACCAGCAGCCAGCACTGAAAAACAGGGAATGCGTAGCATTTGTTGAAGAATGGTCAGCTTCTATCTGTCCTTCACCAGTTAAAGGGAGATATTAAGTATTGCTTTCCCCATATCTTCGTTGGTTATTATTTCCCATTATTGGTTTGATCATATTGACCCCTAATCTTAATAAACCACCCCAATTGTACTACAGCTCGTGATTCACCATCAAATACCGGACGAAGATTGAAAGCTGGATCTCCCATATAATCAACCATAATTGTTGGTGATTATTCCCTATGATTAACCACTTTTGACCATGACCATTATTAAACATTTAAAAACCTTTAAATTTCAACCATTCTTAACCATTAAAACTTCTAACCCATTCTTAACCACTACCAATCATTCCTTAACCATTCTCTCTGCAGTACTATTCAACCATAACCAACCATGATTCACCAATACTGGCTAAGCAGCGCATCATGATATGCATTACATCGCGCCTGGGAGTTGGACCCGGATCCAACCTCCGCGGTGCGGCTGGACCCGTGTTCAACTGGAGGCTTGTGCTTGGGAGGAAGCGTGGCTTGGGGTGGCAACACGGCCGGAAAAAACATGCAGATCATTGGATCTCCATGCAGCAACGGTGCACCTCAAGAGGCGACGATGTATCTGGGTTCAACCTGTCGCCCATGAAAGGTGGTTTACCCTCTGGAAGTCTACCATAGCAATAAGTAATCCATCTCTTGTTCTCTCCATGACCAGGGAATGGCAACTTTCCGTTTGATTTCCATAAGGTAGTTGCTGCAAGAATCATACTCGGGCAGGACAAGAGCTTTTCTTCTTGGGTGGTGTACAACGCTTTCCCCCTACACTCCTACAACAGACAAGTCTTTGTTGAAAAAAGGAACGTGGACCACTCCTGTGAGCTTTAATAGTCTACTCATTTCAAACGGGGTGATAAATCCATCCGCCGCGCAGGCCGTACAAAAGGGAGCTGAAATTTGATTCGCCGCATTATGACATCTTCGGCCCCGCGAGCCCCCACAGGGAAAAACTTCAGCCCTGTTGATGTGTTGAGGTACTTTGGACAGCCCCTGAACCTTGCGGAAAACACCGGAACATGCTGCGTATACTGCGGCACTATGCGAATTTGGCCTTTCGGCGGGCGCATGCCTAGCTGCAAATAGGTGCGCAATACTGTGATATGTATTCAACCATCCTGGATCCTGGAATATACCACCCTGGGGGATGCTCCAATCGCTCGCTCTCCAGCATCACTATGGTGCGCTTCGGCAATCCGTTTCACCAGATACCAGGGACATCACCCATGTGTCGATGTTGGCTGCTGTGTCCATCAGCCAGGGCGCGCCCACGAAGATGATGTAGGCACAAGGAATGCCACAAAGAACTGAACACAGGGCCACATAGATCCTACAGTTCCGGTGGGCCCCGTGTGGCAAGACGCGCCAGCAAGACGACTGTCAATTTCGCAGCCTTGCATGTTTATTCTGAATTTGTGGGGGCTGCTGACCAAACAAAGAAAACCAGGGCATTACTTGTAGAACAGATGACAGCAAGATTTCACACGCACAATCATGACACAAAACCAGTAAAGTAATGATAAAAATACTTAATCAACAAGTGATATCGCAGAAATTAAAACAACTATGCAAAGCCGAACACGGTGGAGACAAGAAACTGAAAGTTGTGGCTGTTACTGCGGAAAGTAGACAAACGCCAAGCACATGTGTTTAATTATCATCATTTTGTGCAAGGGCTTCTCAGAAAGTATGCTAAGTGAAGGCATTTGGAAAACATTGGAACGATTTTAAACGATCCGGTGTTCAAAAGATTGACAAACTCAGCGAGCTTAGTCTTGAAAGCATCCTGACATTTATACACAGACGGATGTTATCTTGCAAGTGGTGCTTAGAATCTTAGCCCGAGCAAGGGTATTTATGATGTATTCATTATGATGTGTTTATGTGTTGAGTGTTGCCGAAGCACGATGGCCGTTCACCAACCCAAAAACTCAAGTATTTGCTCATCTTGATTCAGGCCCACATGTCCCATCAATACTTTGAATTGGCTTGATACTCTGGATCCCTAGCGTTGGCAGTGACGCCATGGTCCACCAGCAACAAGATGTGTCCATAGGCGAATTCTCATGTCCGAACACTCCACACTTCCCAACAACATCGACTACCCTGGCAGCTTCCTTCCGGTGTTGGGCCGATAGAGGTGCGCCATATCCCCCAGCGTGCCACCAAGAGCGTTCCCCAAGCCATCACCAATAGTGCCTGGGTGTGATACATGTGGGATGCCATGGGCGGGCTGCTGATCGCCTAAACCCAACAGGTGTAGAATCCCCAAGAACGACTCTCCGAGGCAACTTTCAAACCAAACCCAAAATGTGCCTCAGGGGAAGCTGTAGACTGGACAACGCCATGGTTCGGAATCCACTGCAACGACATGCAAAGCTCCAAAAGGGCATGAAAAGGGCGAATCGTTTGCCCCCTCTGTTCACGATAGAGTTTCCTGGGGGATCTTCGGGGAATGGGTCGCTTGCAACAGCGGGCCAATCAACGTGTTGCTGCCATGGAGCGTAGGGCCAGGATCAAACCGCCTCAGCTCACCACCATGGAACATCTCAGCCACAACGATCAGTTACTTGGCTTGTTCTTGGTTTACTACAGTAATGACTTGTGACACTTATGACTATTAAGGGCTATGATTGGCCTATTAAAACCTTTTTTTGCTTCTATAAGTCACAAATAGCTATTTTTGGGACTGTTCTGATTTCAATGGCCATTATGATGATTTATGGAAAATCAATGTTCTTGGATACCTTCCACATTTAAGTAGGGACTATATGGGACTACACTAATACCGGGGAGTAAGCTGGCTGTTGACGACCAACCAAATGCCAACAATGACAAAACCATACAGTAATTGTAAGAATCGGAAATCTAGCTCATGATAGCCACAAACAGCAACTGTAATTAGCAACGTGCCAACAACAATCATGATAATGAGAGATCTAGCGACAAACCACCCTAAGATACCATAACAATGGAATTGGGATTTGTCATCTACTTTTCTGACAAGCAAAAGCTGAAGGTGATTCATGCGGACCTCCCAATGCCAAGAATTCGAATTTCTACGACATCTGCGGATCTTAACTTCCCAAACAAACAACTGTCGAAGGTCGCGAGATGGTTTTACAGGATGATACTCTCCCAAAAGTCAATGCAACAAGAGTGCACTGGACCTCATCACGCCAAGCAGCATAAAGTGTTGGAGACGCCCATGTATTGCCTTGGCAGCGTGGCTTCCTCTTAGGCGTAGTATGCGTGTGTGCGTGTGTTAAGCACACCTGGAACATGTGGACATTTTCTCTTGATACCATGCCAGACCTGCCCAATGGTCGCACAGATATCTGAAGGCCGAAACCCCGCGACAAAGTGGATCAATATGAATAAAGTTCGAATTCAGATTCTACAGCAATGAAATTCACTGTCAAAGTCTTGAATCATCAAATGAATCCAGTTGCTTTTCCAGCTACACCAGCGGCGTCAAGCCCTAGACATAACTGCATGAGTTCTCATGATGCAACCCCGGCAACCCCCACAATTGAGCAGACCCGATCACCAAATAACGAGCTTGCTTTCTGACAATATATTACTAGATTGATGGCATCTTACCACTTGAAGTAGCTTGGAATACCCCCTCACGATGAAACGGCATAACAAAACAAGCTGGAGAGGTGTCACCGCTATTCCTTTGTTGGCTCCCTTTTCTCCAGCTTCGTCTCTTTGGACAGCAAGTCTCGCAGCCTGGCAGAGATGGTCCGGCTGACCGTTCAAGACAGTCCAAGCCGGAAAAGCCATGAGAACCCATATGTACCCGCCAACTCGGGCTGATCCAGCTGGTTTCAATTGATGTTGCTGGGAAATTCTTCTAATGGAAGCAAAATTTGACTATCTTCAAAGAGCATCTCCAAGTAGGCTTGCTGCTTGCCATGCTTCCCTATTTCCGTTAACATCTTGTTGCCTACTCAATCCAATCACTACCTCCATGAATCATTCTGACCTTATTGGCTAAACATTACCTGACCCTATGCTTCCAGTTACCACTGTAGTAGGCAACCGGCCGGTTTCTACCATTGGTGTTTGGGGTTGCTTCCCTACGAAGCATAGGGAAACATTACCCAACTATAACCTCAGCATCAACTCCTTCGAAGCACCAAAGCCACTATCCGCCTGCCATGACCCTCCAACCAACATCCCTTCCGATCCACCGAAGTTCCGGACTTCATGGAACATCTGATATGTTATTTGTATAGCTAAGGGTCTGCGTCAAGGTTCGCCCGCAAAGGATCTGAAAGGGACATGCAAACGTCCATTTCAAAGCCTGATATCACTATGGCTGTGGGTCAAGATTTCAGATTCACCAGCCCAGCAAAGGTGATATGCAAACATCTGTGGCTTCGCGGCTTCGCCGCACCTCACAGTGGATGCGACAGGGCGCCAGGGAGCTGGCACACATCTGCCGGTGGGTGGACCACCAGGCGTCATCCCAGGGACTTCGGCTCGCAGGTAACCAACCTGGGTCACCAACAGCTGGGGTTGGCAGAAACCATGCGGTTCACCATGGCTTCGGTGGGGATCGCTGTACAGGGTCCTCATGTAACGCTTCTTGCTGGCAAATTCACCATCAAGCCTCAAAGATTTCAAAGAATAGTCCATACATTGGTCTTTCTCCCCCTGAATCATCCAATATTAGTGATTTATAGCCCTAAAACCAACGTTTTTGGAGGTCCCCTGTGGCTTGAGAAACCACCATCCACTGCATCCAGCAATATCCATACGAAGCCACGGGCTCTCACCAAACAGCTGTCCACCAGGATGCTCAGGTGAAAGGAGATCCAATCATGGTAGATCCAGTTATTCATTAACCACCACTGGTTTAACCAGCATCACAATAGCTTGTGATTTACCATCAAATATGAGTGTTTACTCAGCTTCCATTGCAAGAGATGAGTCTCAGACTAGGTTTCCAGCAATGGGAAACCAATAAAAAAACATCACTCACCAGGCATCAGGCTGCTTCCCTAGAAACGTTGCCAAGGCTTTCGCAAATGCCCCGGAAAGTGCACGATCTTCGGCTCGCCCTCGGCGGATGTGCTTGACGCGACCTTCTTGACATGTTATACCCGAAGTAGACCCATCCTGTTGTACACACTCTGCGTGCTGTGAGTTTGACCCATCAAAATCAGCAGCTCAACTCTGCCAAGTTGCTTGTAACCAGCCTCGTTGCCGATACCACTCCAGTGCCTTGTGCATCAAAGGCTGGCTATCCACACGCGACTCCTGAGCCGCAAGCTGGACATGGGGATGCTGAAAAACTTTGTCCAGCAAGGGGCGTTGGATAGGCTTGGTGGATGTGCAAATCCAAAACATATGCGACCGTTCCATAGACATTTGAACCGCCAAACGGCCGTTTTAAAATTCAAAACGCATGACTTTTGGCTCGCAACGATTTTTAAAAGCAAACGACACTCTTCACCATTTTCCAGGCCTCACAGTTTTGAAAAAATACTACCGCCCATTTTACCACCGCTCGTTTGGAGGTGTCACCGCGTTCGCTTGCTCGCCTCGGATTCCTTCTTGCCGTGCACCTTTTCGAAATAGTCCATGGATGCACCGAAAACCTAAAATATTGGCAGCTGCACTTTTCTGCGCAAATCCACAGGTCAGCAGTTTCAATAGTTGGATATCCTGGAATCCCAGCTAACGTTGTTGGAACAGAATAGCAGCTAACTTTGTTCAACCATCGGGATCCTTTGGCTCAGCGCCCGAACACCAGCTATTGGACCATGCTCCAGCGTGGCAACTGCCGAATTTCTGGCATGCTTCGCTTGGAAAGGTTTTCTATCCTTGTCCGACCCCCGCGACTCGGCCGCCAATGTGATCAAGACAATGCTGCCATGGCGCATGCGGAAAGTCTACACAGAAATTGTAATCAATCCTCAGGTCTGGTTGGGAAACACTCGAAAAAAATCTCTCAAGAGTACACTCGTGCAGCTCCAAACCAGGACCACTCACGGATTTTTTTGGTAGTAATCTCTTCCCCGTATTGCGGGGAGTTGGGAGGTTTTGTATTTTGGGAAGAGATTAATTCATCCAACTTCGGAGTTTCACGTGGAACATCTGCTCGAGCATGATACGGGCAGTCACATGAAACCACTAGGGGTCCTGGACTTCATGAGTGGGTCACCCTCATCCAACCGAGGGAAATGATATGTTTTGTGCTTCCCCAACTGCTACCCAGCTCAGCCCACAAGATCATCCCTGCAAACAGGTCAGATGGTTCAGATTGTTCACATTATTTCAATATACTTGAACTGCTGTTTGTCATGATGGTTGGCCAATGTTGGCCATCCCGAGCCATGAAAAAGCCGGGGACCTTGCGACGGGGGAAGTGCCTTAGTTCTGAACGTTCCTGTTCCGAGCTTCGGCAGGAAACAGTGGATTCTGCCTCTCGCCATCCAGGCACTCACAATGTTGCTGTTGTTGCGTCCAGCCCCAGTTCCTGCTTGGCAGCACGGTAGTGTGCAAAAACCGCTGATTACATCTATAGCTATACTTATATACGATCACCGTTGTTGCCCTTAGCCTGCAGTTGATTATGGTTCCCTTTCAGGTTGCAAGTCCACAGGAGGGATGAATATGGTAGGAAGTTTCAAATGGCCAGCTCTGGCAATGGTCCACAGGAATTTATTTCTGATTTTTTTCTGAAATCCTGTTTGATTTGTTTTCTGAATTATTTCTGATTTTTTTTGGTTGTGAAATGGGTGTAATTCATGTTCTGAATTATTTCTGAATAATGTTTGAATTATTTCTGAATAATTTCTGAATCATTTCTGATTTTTGGGGATTGTGGCAACCCTACAATTCAGCATGCCCCCCCCAGAGCCTCAGAAATAATTCAGAAAATTTTCAGAAATATTGATGGAAAATTTTAATTTTCAAAGATTTGGGCAATTTGAGGCTCTCGAAAAGCACAACCCCCAAAAATCAGAAATAATTCAGAAATTATTCAGAAATAATTCAGAAAATTTTCAGAAATAATTCAGAAAATATTCAGAAATACTGATGGAACATTGCAATTTTCAAAGATTTGGGCAATTTGAGGCTCTCGAAAAGCACAACCCCCAAAAATCAGAAATAATTCAGAAATTATTCAGAAATAATTCAGAAAATTTTCAGAAATAATTCAGAAAATTTTCAGAAATATTGATGGAAAATTTTAATTTTCAAAGATTTGGGCAATTTGAGGCTCTCGAAAAGCACAACCCCCAAAAATCAGAAATAATTCAGAAATTATTCAGAAATAATTCAGAAAATTTTCAGAAATAATTCAGAAAATATTCAGAAATACTGATGGAACATTGCAATTTTCAAAGATTTGGGCAATTTGAGGCTCTCGAAAAGCACAACCCCCAAAAATCAGAAATAATTCAGAAATTATTCAGAAATAATTCAGAAAATTTTCAGAAATAATTCAGAAAATTTTCAGAAATATTGATGGAAAATTTTAATTTTCAAAGATTTGGGCAATTTGAGGCTCTCGAAAAGCACAACCCCCAAAAATCAGAAATAATTCAGAAATTATTCAGAAATAATTCAGAAAATTTTCAGAAATAATTCAGAAAATTTTCAGAAATATTGATGGAAAATTGCAATTTTCACTGATCTGG
The DNA here is from genome assembly GCA_009767595.1 of Symbiodinium kawagutii. Lineage (NCBI taxonomy): Eukaryota > Dinophyceae > Suessiales > Symbiodiniaceae > Symbiodinium > Symbiodinium kawagutii. The sequence continues at coordinate 703,192 of VSDK01010772.1, read as the reverse complement.
GCAATTTGAGGCTCTCGAAAAGCACAACCCCCCAAAATCAGAAATAATTCAGAAATTATTCAGAAATAATTCAGAAAATTTTCAGAAATAATTCAGAAAATTTTCAGAAATATTGGTGGAAAATTGCAATTTTCACTGATCTGGGCAATTTGAGGCTCTCGAAAAGCACAACCCCCCAAAATCAGAAATAATTCAGAAATTATTCAGAAATAATTCAGAAAATTTTCAGAAATAATTCAGAAATTAATCAGAAATAATTCAGAAATTATTCAGAAATAATTCAGAACATGAATTACATCTTTTTCACAACCCCAAAAAAATCAGAAATAATTCAGAAATATTTCAGAAATAATTCAGACTACTATTTGATGAGCATACTTTTTCAGAAATATTTCAAACAGAATTTCAGAAATATTTCAGAAATTAATTCTTTCCTGGAATCTGAGAGCTGGCTGGATTCCAAACTTCCTAGAATATGGATGAATGATATTGGAAATGTTTGCAACCGGCAGCCTGAATGTTGCTCCTGCAGTGATAAAGTACCCACATGTACAAATGACTGGTTATAATTATAGAATTATAGTGTAATATTTTTCTGCCCCGTTCCATTGTGGCACCATCCAGAAATCATGACCTGTTGCGAAAGTCAAGGACCAATGCAGCGCCTTTTCCTCAAGAGTGTCAAACCTACGAGACGGTCCCGGCAATTCACGACTTGTTGCGAAGTAGTTGTGGCCAAACAAGTGTTGCCATGTTTTTCAGTGTCGGTCACCTTGAGATCAGTGACTCTCAACCAGTTTTACCAGTTAGCTGGCGGACGACCACCACAGCAAAAAGTTCTACATCATGGCAGTGGATGAACGAGCCAGCAAAATACCAAAGATATATCCCTCATTATCCCTCCATCCCATTTCAAACGTATCAAACGTACCACCATGTGCTACTGATGTGCCTTGCTGCGCCCCCCCAGGGGCTCCGTCTTAGCCCGGTCACCCCTTAGCTCCCAGCACTCCTGGCAGCGCACAGCCCGCGAAGCGGCCCTCAGAGTCCCACATGACAGGCCCTGCGCGCCAGAAGTTTTCAGCTTCGAGGTAGGCATCCATCAGAGATTGGAAGGTGGCCTGTGCTGTGCGTCTTCAGCTTCTGCAAAACGGCTGGGGATTTCTGGTGCCTTTTTTGGGGGGGAAACCATGGGATTTGCTATGGTTCATGGTTAGGAAGTGGCCATCTTTGAGGTGCTCAAGTTGAAGTTCTTTCACGAGGAAGTGGACATTTTTGGGGTTCTTGCTGTACATGCGACCTGACCTCCGTATCAATAAATCTTGCTGCATGCATTTTTTTGTATGGGACAAGCATGAATGGGGATACGTTGAATCAATTTCAATCAAAGGTGGCGCCAGTGAATAGTAAGAAGATGTAAGAGGGCAAAATCAATGTACAGCGAGAATGGTTTGCACATACAAACTTGTATAATTACTACTACTACGAATGCTTGAGATCAATCTGTCGCATGGACAAGCCGCAAGCCACGACCATGTGCCTGCTCTGTGGGACGCGTCTCTCCCATTTCCAACCCTGTGTATGGCTTGGAGCCACAACCGTTTTTGCAATGTGTAGTTAACCAATGAGGTGTATAAAATGTTCGATCACCGATGCCAAGTGATGCCCACTGGTCATAAGTTGAACTGTAGCTATCCATAACTGGTACTTAAATGGTACTTACCCCGTACTTTTAGCTCAACTTAGCGACCAAACGGGGTCGCATCACTGCGTTTTTCTATGGGTTGAACTCGTGGAACCCTGCAGCAGTGCGGTGCGCCCGGGCCTCTCCCATGACCCCGATCTTCTCGGCGAGGTAGTGGAAGCGGGGCTCCTGCACTGCCTCCTTCAGACGTTCCAAGATGAAGAGATTGGGCCTTTCGCACAGCGGCTCCGCAATTAACCGCGCTGCAGCTGTAGCAGTTTCTGCTGCTCATCTGGTCATCTTGATTTTAAAAAAATCAAGTGAAATATGCACATATCTGTTCATGTTGATTGAACAAAGTAAAATATGTACACGACAAATATGTATACAAATATTCAATCATACGTCATATGCAATAAGTTCTACGAGTATATTAGCAAATATGCATCCAATGCCGCCTGCGCAGGCTATGGTAGGTGTGATTTTCTGATATTTGCTGTACATGTGTGTGCACACGTGTGCACGAGCAAAGGCGAACGGCGTGCCCAGGTCGAACTGCAGTACGAATTCCAATCCATGACAAATGTGTCACAATGCGCTCTATGACTTTCAACTGGAATTTTACATGTCTATGTTGCAACTTTCAATGTGCTATGTGATGTGCTATGTGCCAAATGTCATTTCATGATCATGGTGTTTCTGATTTTGCTACTCAATTTTGCAATTCGGAACTCAGAAATCATTGCCAACTTTGGACTCTTCCTGTAAGCAGTCACTTTATTTTGAAGAGACAACCCTGTATTCCAAACTCTGTTTTGTTTCGCCGTTGCCCTTGCAAGCCCAAGCGCACCTCAAAACCATCACCTGGAACGAAGCTGCAGCGTGACCCGGAATGCCACCTGGAGACCCAATGAAATTTCCATATGTTGTGATCTATCTATTTTAGATCATTTTGGTATCAAGGGCTACCCTTTCGCCCAACTATGGGGAAAGAATGCCTAACAAACAAGTCAATGATTTCTTAAGTGATTTTCGTGCTTGTGTGGGAACCCAGCAGGAATGTATAACCTACTTTGGAATGATATTGCATACCGGCATTTGTCATCCACAATGGTACCTCAATGCTAGAATACCACTTGAATTGGCTTTGATGTATCTACATGAGTCATCTCCATATTAATGTTCTTGAATGCTGCATGAATGCTGATACTAAGGTCATGAATTCTCACAATCTTCTTCCCCAGGGACCGGCAAAGCCCATGGCTGTGCTGTGCTTGAGCAGCTGATGGCATCTTTTTCTTCCCACGGACCTCAGTCCTCAGTCCTGCTGCACTCATCTGTACAAATCCATGCGTCAAATCGCAGATCCGAGTGCTCAAAACAGCTCCACCGTGCTGCCCAACAGCAGCACGGTGATGGAATAAGGCTGGTTACCCTCCCATGTGATCCCATGGATTAGCGGCGTTTCACGTACTGTCTGTTTCCACTGGCGGTCTCATAGTAGACCCCACCGCGCGGTCCCACATGCAACTCCCGGCCATTGGCTGAGCCCGAGGAGACATGAAATCCCGCGCTGGATGCCCGTGGGGCAAAGGATGGAGAGAAAGATGGCTCGAAACCTCCGAAGCCCCCGAAGCCTCCGAAGCCACTGGAGCTCATAGGTGAGGCAAAGTGGGAGGAAGAGAGCCCACTGAGACTGCTCCTGGATGGCGGTCTCACAGGTTCTGGTGAGGCGATGCGGGTCTGGCGTGGCTGATACGTCTTGTTGCCTGCCTCAGACATGGTGAAAAGACCACCGTGAGGGCCTTGGTACAAAGTACTTCCATCTGCCAAACCTCGAGATGAATGAGTTCCCACGGCCACGGCACCCTTTGGAGTAGGCCGTGATTGATTGTGCAAGCGTCGTTCTTCTTGCTCATGCCTCTTGTAGGCTTCCCTTGCTGCATAGATGGCCTGTCTGCTTTCTTGATCTCTCACCTTCCTGCAGTCCCATCCGTCGTCCTCTCCAGCAAATGCGCCCTCTCCAACAGATGCAACAAAGCGCAGGCAAGTCGGATTCTTCTTGGCCAGGCCATTGAGTATGTGAGCACGAGTCTGCGGAGACATGAGGCCATCTTCAACCACACGCTCCAAGGCTTTCTTCATTCTGCTCGATTGGTTTTGGAAGTCTGTGTCCGTGATGTTGGGATCGGCTTTGCTTGATGGATATAGGCCAAACTTTCTCTCCAAGTTGCGATGACGAACATTGTCGTTTGACTTCTGATTTCTGATGTTGCTATCGCTCATTCCAAACCGCAACAGCTCGTTCTTGACGATTGGATCATCTGATTCATCAAAGAGCTGGAAGAGGAAGGCATTGGGAATCCTGTGGCATTCATCTTGGCCAAACAGGACTCCCTGGTGCCGGTTTGGGTGCAAGTTCTTGGACTTGTTTCGAAACTGCTCCGCCGTTCTAATCTGACTCAGCTCATGCTCCGACAAGGGTTGATACTGAAACTCTGGAGCAGGCCGTCTGGGCGGTGAGGGCTGGCGGCTGGGCGGTGAAGGCTGGCGTCGGGGCGGAGACGGGTGACGTCTGGGCTGTGAAGGCTGGCGTCGCGGCTGTGAAGGCTGGCGTTGGGGCGGTGAAGGTGGAACTTCACGTGGCAACGCTTCACGCAAATGAGGATCATGAACTTCCCTTGGGGGCTCCCTGCTCAATCTTCGCAGGGGTGGTGAGTCTGACCTTCCTTGCGCACAATTTTGCAGCACTTCATCTGCCTCAGCTGGGGACGCAGAGTCAAAAAAGGCCAACAAGGATGCCCTCTCGCTCTCCGGCAT
>VSDK01010772.1:653571-689202 GCA_009767595.1 Symbiodinium kawagutii | reverse complement strand
AAAGAGTGCCAATCTTGGCCAATGCCGGCCAATCACCTTTCAAAGCTATTGGCACTAAAAACCATGTGCCTTCTTCACCACAAGAAATGCCAGTGTAAAACAGTCGGTTCAACTCCTTCGAAAGGTGGCCCATGAGCTGCAACAACGGTTTGTTTTTTTCTTTCCCCCATAGACTCTGCCAAGCATCACCGACCACAAGAAACGAGAGACCAAGGAGTTTCCCAGCATATTGACACCAGGTTCCTCACGTGTTGCCTTTCGCTTCCTAGTCCCATGGCCTAAAACTGGCTGCACTTGAACAATCATTATATTCTTTTTCTTTAATGTTGTCCCTTCGTCGCAATGAATAGCAACAGGGATGCACCGTCCAGTGGAGCCACAATGGGTAGTAAAGATGGGGTGCTTTGGTTGAAGCATTTTCCATTTTGACCAAAATTGGCTGAACCCCTCTTCAGAGTTCCCCATTGTCAGCATGTCGAATTTCTTCTCAGCCACCAGCGTTCGCAATGTATCAGCTATAGCCAAAATTGGATGGTGTGATTTCAGCCCAACATCAACATAGGAGGTCGGAATAGCAGCTGCCAAGCCATAATCTTCAAAGGTATCTGCGAACCTTTCTTCATGTCCAGTGGTGGCCAACCTAGTTGCCATTGATAAGAAGTGAGCACTCTTGGGTCTCGAATTTCCAATCAGTGGGGACAATTCTTCCCAAAATGCCCGGCTAATGGCACAAGCCTCTTTTTCCGGCACCTGAGAACTGGTGAGGGAAACCCATGACCCGTGGTACATAAAAAAAAATATGCACACAATGTCATGGTGTATGTTTACAACATTATCTCAACATAACCTTGGAATCATTTATATAAATATAAATTATATAATCCATAACTGGGGATCAGCAAAATTCATGCCAAGTCAGACCATGGTTCCCCATGTGAGACAGCTGTTGCAATTGCCTTGGCAGCAGGACCGAATGGTAGCTTGCTGGCGCTGGAAAAGGATTCGATGGAAGCTCGGCGAGTACCTGCGATGGGGACAACCAGCTTGGATTTTTCAATGTCATATCAAGAATTGCTTGGTCACCAAATTTGTTTGAATCATTTTGAGCATTGTCCCATGCACAGTTGGGCGAATCAGCATGACGGTCAACATATATGGACAACCATGCGCATGCATATGCCCTTTTTTGCCAACCCCGGTGATTGTCACAAGACTGGTTCGCTAATGACGGGTGATCTCATGCGCGTTGAAAAATACGCATGTACTCACGCCCCAAACTCTAAGATCAGTGCTATTAGCACATCCAAAAGATCAGTTCAGCTAGCTGATAACATTGCACGCCCTGCAAATCACCACAGAGCTTTTCCTGTCCTGCGGCAGGCAAATGGCTTGGCAGGTTTCCCCACCATACTGTTATAGATTATGGGACCTTAAAGCGATATCATTTTGGAAGACCTTTGCATATTGCTTTTGAATCATTCAAATATGAAAGCCTATGTCCTCTATGATCACTTTTTCTTTGACTTCTTCCTTTTGGGCGCAGGTTCTTCTTCATTTTCATCGGAATGGCCATCATCATCATCAGCAGCCAACGCTCGCTTACGAGCTGAGGCCTTTGCTTTGGCCTTGCCCTTGGCTTTTGGCTTTGCAGCCGCCGATGGAGGCGGCTTCTCAGTCTTGGCAGGTTTCAGGACGGTCCTGAGCATGAGGGCATGTGTAGAATGATCATGCATGGTTGGAACAAGATCGTGGTTTAATCAGCCCCGCACTTTCGAAGTTTGGTGTCTTCCATCAGGGCCCGTGAAAACCTAGGAGCAGGGAAGGAAATAATGTTCTAACATGGAATGGGGCAGAATGTTCAAACATGTTCAAACCATTCTCTCCTTTCCATCGACGATAAGCATGTATTATATATAGCATTTGGTAAACAACATGCTCAATATGGTTTTCCAGCTTGGGTCAGAACTCGGCTTCGATCTTTTCGGTGACTTGCTGCAGCTGCTGCACTTTCCTGGGAGTTAAATAAAGGAAACCAAAGGTATCCCGCTCTAAGCAAGAAGCATGTAAACATCCAAACATTCAAAGTTCAGTGGAGGGTCTGCTCATCCCAGGTGTCTGTACCCCGTCCATCAAAGTAAGATTTCAAATCAGCAATCTCATCGTGGTATAGCATCAAGGATGTTCGAAATCCGCTGACTTTGTCGATGCTCCTTGGTGACCAGGGCGTGAACTTATGTAAATGTTCAAGGGTCAACCAATTGAAATCGGTTTCACCCAATTAACATACCAAAATGTTAACAAAGAGAATTGCAATTGACAGAAAGGGTTGGCTTGAGGAATGATAAGATTCTTTTTGACTTCGTCGGATTCTGGCAAGGCTGCCAGCTTATCACGGGCTGTCTCCATCTTGGACTGCACCCGCAAGAGGTTAGCCATGACCCCTCCCACGTTCTCCACTGCCTTTCAAGAAGGCCCACTGGGCGAACATGTCCCATGGTTGGCTCGTATACGCTGATTAGAATATGTTTATGTACAACTAAAGATTTTAATAGCGCGTGCACTGCACATTGTAAGAACCAAACCCGGAAACTTAGATTATTTTAACATTGCTGCACCCAGGAAATGAAATTAGATACCATGCACACACGCATAAACCAACAAACATTCTTGGGGAATGTATTGCCCGGGGTTGGTCAAACCTAAATATGATGAATAGTTGACACGCATGCATGCTTTACCATTTTTTCATATACATACAATGTCGAGGGAAAAGTAAATATTATTCTATACATTTGTATTTAAACTGATCGTTTTACTTCAAAAATGAGTTGCGCATACAGATCACCTTCATTCCTGGCATTTAGTTTTGTGCCCAGTTAACCTTTACATAGGTCATTCAAACCTTACAGTAGATGCAAATCGTGTTGCAATTGCCCTTACCATGATGTGTGTGCATCCGTGTGTCACCCAAAGAAAGCCATCCCCACCTCCAGCGCGTACTCCCTTTGAGCATCATTCTTGGATGGAACCTTAACCCTGGCTGAAGAAGCCCCATCGTTGTCCTCAGAGACCTCGTCCTCGCCAGATTCTTCACCTGGGCTGTTGGTGATAGCTTGGTGGTCGGCTTGGAGCCCCAGGTCAAAGCTTGAAGCCGTGCCCTCTGCATAAGTCTGATCAACCAGCTCTTCGGTTTGCTCATCCTCGAAGGATCCACTGGTCTCCACATCGATCCAGTATTCTTTGATGTTGGACTCATATTTGTCCCTCCTGCAGGGCTAGAATACATAAGGGCTCTGACTGGGTCATCATTGTCATCATCTAACGTTTAAAACAACCATTATATGTCACATGATTTTGGTCGCTGGGCCTGGTGTACTTTGCAACTCGGGATGGGTGGCTGCACCATTTCACAACTGCTTTGATGCGGTTCCTCGATGAGAATGACAACATAACATGTTGCAATGGTGACAGTGTTCTGTACATGTTTTTCATGTTGGAAGTACCACATTTCAAAGCTGATTAAGAATCAGACGCTGACCACTTCAAATCAGACTTCATACGTTCTTTTGTGTAAAAGCCCTTCTGCACATGGATCTTACTGCGACGTAACTTTCGTTGTATGTGCTCAATCCGTTTCTTGAAGACTTCCTTCAGGGGAAACAAATCAAATCTTCACCTACTATATTGTCCATCAATCACGGATTATAACGTATACCTCGAACCAAACAAGATTGAGTGACCCTAGCCAAAGTCCTTGTCCCCATTAGCCTTGATCAAGATGTCAAGTAAAGCCTTTCGTTGGGAACCTCCCTGCTTCCACTGTTTCTACACTTCGGGCGAAACTTCAAGTTTTCCGCTCGAGGGTTTCGGAGAGCACAGCCTACGTAGAGCAGCATCATACTTGTTCTTTTCCTTGTCCTTGTCATCGCTACTGGCCTGCGAGCGCATTGCATGCCGAAATGAGCTTACATAGCGCAAAACCTTCACACTTCACACCTTAAGTTCGATTTCAATCTTGATCATGTTTGCGATGATGTTTTCATGCGAATGATTGAATCAAGTTGCACATCCCACCATGTATTGCCCTGGCCTTTGGTGTGGCTGGCTTGGCATTTGCACTTGCAGGGGCCACCTCCACATCACAGGTGGCAATGGCAATGGCAAGCATGCACAAATATCAAACATACAAAACCTTCAATTTGAGAACACCTATCTTTGCGCACATTTGCTCCTCTTGTGTTCATATTAGCTTCAGCTGTTTCAAACAATAGGATGGGCCGAGCATAGGCGCACGCATGTGAATGTTGGGATCGTTATAGCCACAAGCCCCGGCACCTCCGCCCTGACAGCTGGGGTTGCACACGGCGTGTATGCCTCCTGAGGAACGAAAGCTTTTGCTGCTATGTTGGACTACGGGAGGCATTTGGGATGGGAATGCTCGAATGTTTGCAGAAACGATGCTTTCAAGGACAAATCATCGAAATAAAAAACGGATGAAATAATCTACACATGTACATCGATCATTACGCTTGTGATGTTACGAATACTTTGTGATGGTGAAATTTCTGTCCTGGGTGAGAGGTGTTGCAAGTGGTGTTGCAGCTTGCTCGGCATTTGACTCCCTGGTGTCCAATCTGTTCAGCTGAAATGGGGTCATATTTCCTGGCACTGTGCTGGGCACAGGAGAGGCCATCGCCGTTGCTTGCCTTTCAGCCTTCAACTTGTCCAATCGTTCCCTGGCAGCCTGGGTGGGCAAGGGGAACAAAGAATATATTGTATATTATGATAAACTTAGTGGAACCTGTCTGTGAAATACAATCCGGGATGAAGATATCGCTAAGCAACCCCCAAAATGTCACTGTAGGACATCGACTTCTGAGCTTGCCGTTGTTCATCTAGAAACGAAGACCCACGCATGAGAGTAGCGCAGGACCACTGACGGGTTGGAAAAGAATTGACCTCTTTGGGGGCCATTGCTACTTGAAAAGCTGAACCTATGACCGGTCAATGCTGTGAAAACATCAGCTCAAGAACAGCAGAATGTTGTTGAACAACTCATTGCACAACGATGCAACATCAATGCATGGATTTTTTGAACGCCTGCAGCTCCAAATATCTACAGGGTCCACCTCAAGTCGGTCCAGGGGCGTTGAAAAACACCTATGGAAGATGAATTTGGTTGTGTGGGAGCTTCTTCTGCCCCAATCCTGGAACAAAGACCCGTTAAAAGTGGATCGGGCCATCCGCTGAAATGCAAAAAGCCAAAAAAATCCTCTTCAGGAAAAGTGTTGAAAGTGTACTATTTTAGGAGTAGGTTTCCTACGGATTTTTACGCCACTTTTCTGCCTGTTTACGCCACTTTCCCAAATTACTGCCACAGTGTACTGTTTTTTTGATTTTTTTCGGACACGGGTTGAACCGATTATAATCCTGAATGCGAGGATTCCATGAGGGTTGCGGCATGCTGTGCCCTAAGCAGGTCGCCCCCAAATGGTTCAGGTGGGAAATAGCCTTGCCAGTCCTCTGGGACATCCAAGGAAAATGAACCTTTCAGGTATTGGATGACCTCAGGCATGCCTGCCCGCTCCCACAGGTCATCACCCCACATGTTCGGCATCACGTGGTGTTGGCAGAGCCATTGCGCTTCAGGCACCTCAGAATCCAGGGGTGCTTGAGAACCAACCAACCAAAGCTGGGATAAGGCTGGCGTAATAAAACTATATGATTGGGAAAGCGCCCTCAAATAAAATGTTTTTGAGCCGTTGGATCTACAATGACAGCATCCCTGCACCAAAGGATTGATGTATATCCCATATATATCTTTTCAAAAACCGTCCTAAGTCTTAAGATGGCCTGTAGATCGAGGTGCATAGACATCAGGAGTGAGAATTGGACTCTGTTCCTTCTTGAAGTGCTTGATCGTCTGCGCAAAAACGAATTCCAAAGCCGATGGGATATTGCCTTAGTTCAAAACCGTAATCATCTAGATGTAGCGAACAACACTTCTAGAAGTACACAGCATCTCTTGGAACAACTGGGCCTATGACTGAGATTTGCGAAGGTTCTTGTTACCCTTGTACCGCTTTCTTCCAGCTTTGTCATAGTAGACATCGGCTAGTTTTGTGGAAGATTTAATTTTGCGTAGACAAGTCTTGCTGGTTGAGAACCACCGCACAGCACTGGAGTTAGCCCAGAGGGTCGTCCTTTTTGGCGTTTTGCTTCCATAGGCCCTCATCCAAAATGATTGCTTGAACACCTTAGATCCAAAAGCGGGGTGTCAGTCTTAGTAGAGCCAGTGAATGGGTACCCGACATGCATCTGGGATTGGTAAGAATTATTGCATGATGGATTTCCATGGTATGTACATTAACCCTGACTGTCAATCATAAGAACATTACAACAGAGCAAAAAAACCAAAGACTCAACATGGTTTGGTCTCAAAACATTTGACGAATGCATTTGAGTAGCCTTGGTCAAGCGACAAAGGCTTTGGAAACATTTCATTCTGAAAACAACGCTGCTGGATGGCTGTTCCAGCACCCAAGTGCCTTTCTTCGCCATCACCAACAGCATTGCCAGGTATGTCCTGGCCGACGGGCTCGTCAGGAGCCCCAGGGTTGGGACAAGGGAAACAACCCTTAGAAAAATGGACTATCCTAGTGCCATTTTTAAAACCAGTTTATCAAACTACCCATACGCACACACACACAACACACATGTGCACTTTCAAACCATCATCCTGTAAGCAAGCAAGTTGCCCTTCTCAACGGATAATGAGTTCAAGTCCCCTTCAGGTAAGAAGTAGTCTCTGTAGGTTGAGCCACGGGAGATTGAAATCCATGAGCTGCACACAAGACCGAAGGCTACCGCCAATCCATCTTTAGATCGGAGGATCGTTGCGAGGAGAAGTCTTAGTTGCGGGCCATGAGTGATAATGAACAGTCTATCGACTCAACCAAATCCAGCAGCGACAAGAACAAACATGAAACTATACCACGAAACAAACATATTGCATACACACACACACATGTCTAAAACAAGTAACGCAAAGCCTGCTGGGGTAAGCAGGTCCAAAGGGTTTCCTTTGCAGTTTTTGCGGAGATGAGCCCATGGTTGCCAGTATCCGATATCAAGGCTGGCCGTGGGATAGCCAACATAATTAAGGCAACGAGTCAGAGTACCAATGCCAGCGAAGACCTCGATGCACTCATATACCTGCCATGGGCTGAACATGGCCCTTTATTACATGTACATGATTTAAATCGCAATTTGATTAGAATGGGTTTTGCTGATGCAATTTGAATCCCTCAGGCTTGCAGAATTCGAACAACCATTGATTGGGTAATTCTACCAGGTGACACTTCTTTCTACAGCAACCATGGTTTAGGAGGGTTGAAGTATTTCAATTGTTCATGATCCAAGTGGTCAAAAATACTGGTGGCCACAAGCAACCTTATGGCCACCTTATAAGGGAAGTGGCCTCATCCAACGGAAGCCCGCTCATGAAGAACAAGTAGACGATGGCTGCGCACAAAACCTGGGAACACTGCTGTGGTATTATATTGAAATTGATATCTGTGATATGGATCAGTTCAAATATTTTTGCGCCAACTGTACAAGCGAAGAAACTCTCGGCGCTCTGAGGACCAAAAGTTGATGCAAGACCTTCCTCGTTCTCTCTTCAGGAGGCATGGATGGCATGGCCGGAAATTTCTCGGCTAGCTTTTCACACCGTGGATTGGTTGCCCAAATCGTATCACCCTTGGGCCCAAATTTCTGAGTGCTCGGTCAAATGAAATTGATTCCAATAGCCAGGCACGCATGATCACGGCTGAAATTTTTGGTATGCAAACCATGCCAGTCCAGGCAATGAGGGGGGGGTGCGTACGATATGATTTCTTCGAACACCGGTGCCTGATCCTCCAGGCAGAGCTCATTCACCTGGCATGCGCGGTTGTGCAGAGCAGGTTCGAATGATGGCCGCGGGTTGCATCATGAAATAAGTGTGAGGGCGATGGGGCTTGATATGGTTTGATGTTGGTAAGAACGACTGAGCGCTGGATATGATATAAACACCTTTCCCCACTGAATGCCACAGACCGTAATCTGAGACCTGCTGCAAACACAAAGTATCTAAGATTGACTGAAGCTGACAGTGGCTAAAAGGTGCTGGAATTTCGTCAGCCCCCAGGCCACTGAATCAGACAATGGTTTTTGGAAACTCAAACGTCTTGTGACCCTCATAAGGCACACGAGGTCACACTAGGTTCCCCGTAGATTTGGCAGGCATACAACACTTGTACATTGATATACTTACACGATATGATATTTGTTTTTGATATCTATAAGATGGTTTAAGATGAATGATCCAAGTGATTCCAAGTGCTGCCTTTTGTCACTTACCCCTAGCAAGGTTCACCCTGCCCTTTTCAAAGGCTCAAACACATCTCTGCCCGCGAAGGTCACCGTTGACAAATGCAAAAGCGTTGCTGAAGCTAGGTGTTCCTCAGCAAGGACTGCGGATGTGGGATTAGGGAGTCGATGCAAGAAAGACAAAACGTAAACAATGATCTGAACAACGCATACACCAAAACAAGTCCCACCAGCCACATAAATTTAGCTAAGTTTCCCTGGACACCCACCCCAAAAGCTTGCGCACCTTTGCCACCTTGACCTTTTACTTTAATCAGCATTCTGCGCCTGCTTGGTTCTGTGGCGTTTTCTGTGAACTGGCTTGTCATTGCTTCCTGAAGCGACTTCCTCCACCGATGCGGATGGTGGGGATGCCTGCTGAGTTTCAGCATGCTTGGCTTTCTTGATGATGGCCTGCTGTTCCACAAAAGCATCCTGGGCACGTTTTCCTTTGAACTTGGGATTGCGGCAGTGCAAGCAACCATTGTAGATCCAACGGCAGCTCCTGCACCCCAATGTTTGCTTTTCCAAGACAACATAGTTCCAATACCTGCCCGACCCGATCTTTTCCTGGTGGACCATGCCTTCTTGATCATCATTGGCATTTTGCTTTGCCTTCTTAGCTGATGTCTTCGGCGCTGGCTTCTTGCGTTCTGTTGTGGACTTGGCTTTGCTCGCTCTCCTCTTGGTTCGAGACTTGGTTGGAGCTGCTTTCACTTCAGGTTCGGTCTCCTCAAGGTTTGTCTTTGCCGTGGCTTTTGCCGTGGCTTTGTTGGGTTTGCGGGGGCTGGCTGCTTTCAAGATGGATCGCTTGCTTCTCCTAGCTTTACCTCCCTTGGCCTTGGCAACCTTTTTCCCACCCTTTCCCTTTCCCCTTTTCCTCCCCCGTTTCAAGGTCTTGCGCTGCTCTGCACGCATGTTGTTCTGCATGGCGGGGTTGATCTCGTCACTTGGAGCATCGACCTAGACCAGACACACACACACATAAAGAATAACTATAGCATCGAAAAAATGATCACTCAATACTCTTTCTTGTAATTATCATCCTAGCCTTCTCCGGTGTTTCCTCCAAGGGTGCTTTCGGAGGCATAGGACTCGGAGTTTCAAGGTCGAACTGAAGTTCCAGTGTCTCCAACTGACCAGGGGATTTGTGACATCACAGTGAAAGTTACGATAGCTGACGTACACATAAAACAAAAATTGCAACTAAAGTTTGATAGGCTCAACCATGTGATTTACATCATGGTGACACTTGCATACATGAGCATACAAGTGTGGAAAACATACAGTCCTCCGTATATACCGACATATGCGTACCACTAATTACAATACATAGATATCAACATAGATATATATATATATATATCATATATCTATTTAATACATTATTTTTTGAAATATTTACATGCATACATATACATAAAATAGTTTAAGATGTATCATACATCCGCTTGCAAGATGCTATATGCATATATGGCTCTCTATCTCTATCCCTATCTCTATCTCTATCTCTATCTCTCTCTCTCTCTCTCTTTCTCTTTTTGCTTTGGGCTTGTTCCGCCTGCACTCCCCAGCACGGTGCCTGTGAAGGATCAGCTGCTGGCTTTGAAGCCGGCAACGGAGCTGGCAAAGCTGGGCATGCCGCAGGAGGACCTCAAAGCTGGGAACCGGTTTTGGGTGGGGGGATGGCAAAATGCTTAACCCAAAACATATTTTTTTCTACAGGTGTGCCAACCCAAGGGGCTGCTTGTTGCCGGGGATGTTGGCGATGGTGCCGCTGATGCCGGAGGCCTAAAAGAGCAAGGCCGCACAGAATATGATCATGCATGAGTAGTTTATGTTGTATACAGCATGATTCCCTATGATTCTTGTAAACTTAGGAGCACACTGGCATTCCAATTTCTCGATGGATTGAAGGAGTTCAGAAAGTTCACGTTGTTGGTCCAAACTCATCTCTCCCTCCAAGGTCAACCCAGCCAACTGCTGTGCCAACATGGCATCTACAGAGGAATCTCCAGGAACGCCCCCAGGTGCTTCATCAGGAGAATGCGAAGGTTCAGTGATGTAGCATTCGTTACAGGTGAAGGGGCCTCATCCCCGTCCATGCTCAGATGCTGGGATGCTTTGCGAACTTCCCCAATCTTCTTGAAGAGTTCTTTCACCTTTGGGTCCTTCAAGGGTTCCACTAGATGATCAATTTAAACTGTGCTATTGTACTTGGCACCCCTTGTTTCTAAGATGGAATTTCACACACTCTATACTCTATAGTGGCGAAACTGGAGAACCACAGTATGGGGCATGATCAAACACATATTGTCAAACCTCTTCGCAACCCATGTCCCGTGGAAGCTGCTTGCGCTTCGCGGCGTCTAACTGTCGACGCCAAGCGAACGTATATAGCCGTCTGATGTCCCAACTGTCTACATAAGAGTCGTGGGCCACGTTGGCTGAATCAAAGTTGGTCATCTTGTAGAGAACTTTCACCTGCGATGCAATGCAACTAGACAATTAGCATGACATAGGCAAATGATAGTTCTGATCGTGTTCAACTTTTGCTTTTGCGAGAGAAGCCACACATAGGCTATGCTTCAAAGCACATGGATGCATGCATGGAGTGTGCATCAAAACCTCATAGAACCTTGCCTCATGCTGCAGCGCCGGAATGTCACAGAAGCTAGCACCAGCCCAGTCGAGAACACTGAGCAGCGTATCAGCATTCAATTCCAAGCTCTTTGTGCAAATGGGATGCTTCTCTACTTTTGACTCGTCTTCATCACCTTCCTTCACAACGGTTTTGGCAAAGTATGGCCATTGAAGCCAACTGACCCCCTTCCGAAATCTTGACCGAATGATCGAAGAGTCTTCCCACTGGCTAGCAAGATCACCCATGGGGACCCAAAGCAGGCAGTATAGCTGAAATTAGAGGGGCGAAAATGCTGCGGCTCAGGAATTCCACATGCTTCTGCATACTCGAGCTAGGTTACAGCATGTTCCCATAGAACATTTGTTGGTGATATCCCATCACGGAGTTGCAACAGCCCACCCCCACAGGACTCAAATTTGCCGGTGATGCTTGCTGGATGCGGTCGACGCTTGGCCCAGTCAAAGACCACTAATCCTCAGAGTTGGAGGGGTGGCTATGGAATTGGGGGTGTTGTCTCGGGCATTTTGGGTTCATTGAGTGCTATATACAATCGCACAACAGCTATATGTACTCACATTCATTGATCATCAATGCATCGACTCATCGAGCACTTTGTGCATCAAAGATTCGGTCGAAGTCTGGAGCTCTCGATTGCTATGCAGACACCAACCTCCTGAACATCGTGGTTGATAGGTATGATTGGAAGTGGGGCATCACCGAACCGCTGAAGATGTCCGAACATCATAGCATGGATTCAATCGGCTTTCCCCTCACCAATGCCCAAGTCCGCTCCTCCTGCTCCCAAGGAGAGATGGGCCAGTCGATGAGCCGTGCATGGGCAGGGGTGAGCAAAGCTTCTGGAAATCATGCCATGCCACAATGTGAGACACATGAATACATATATTGGTTGGCTCCTCGAATGTCAAACCATAGCTCAGCTAAGGTAGTGCTGATATGATATGCCTTAAGGTGATGTAAAGTATGATAAGGTTGTGAACCGCAGCATACATTGTAGGGAGATTTCTTTGATTGGCGAATCATAGCTGCGTTTGATTTATGGACCGATGCTTTTGAAAAAGAGCTGCTGAATGGGCGAGGAAGCAGAACCCCAAAAGTGTACATAAATTAGCTAAAGTTCACGATAATTTCTTGATTTATCCCAAAGTGGTAACAATTATCAGCAACTGGGCAAAGTGCACTAAAATAAGTGCACACTGTGGGTTTGCAGGTAGTCATGCATTTCCTGCTCGCATCGATTCACACTCGCAACATCTAATTTACAAAAGGCGAACTGCTGACAAAAGGTGAAGCAGCTCTCCAAATCTTATGAATATGTCTCAAGCCCGAAGACCCGGATGAAACTTTCCGTGTCTTACCTTCTGTACCGTGAGCATATGCGCAAATATCATCAAACATCCCAAACTGGAGCAACGAAAAGAATCGAGTCATGCTGCAATTGGGTTCAAAATCCGCTTGCACACGACGGACAGCCAATCTCTTGTACCAACCATTTGGTGGTGGCGAGCGAAACGTTAGAAATGAATCATAAATGATGCAACAAATTTTGGAGTGATGACACCAAAGCAACGTCATCAGTTACAAGATCAAACATGTGTTCTACTTCCGTCTTTTGATGTCATCATCTACTGTACACATGTTGTCCCAAATTGCGGCTGATAAGCGCATGACAATCATCAAGCGCATGCCTCTTCGCAGCCACTGCTGTTGTTTCAGGACGCTGTGGAACTTCTCAATGTACCCGGCTTCTGCAGACAGCAGCCCCTGACGCAACAAGTAACGAGAGTTTGAGATGTCGGTCAACATGGGATGTGTTCTTCTCATGGGTTGATGCAATGCCCGGCAGCTCATATCAGACCAGTACATGCAAGAGAGGCATGAACTCCAGCCACAGCAGCGAATCATTTCACAACTCACACATAGCACTGGTTGGTCCATCATCTATTTTCCATGGGAGCGACCAAGCTCAGGGCAACTGCCACACGACCTTGGAATCAAAAGATCCAGTCATGATCCACTGCAGTATCTAGGGTGAACTGAGCTACGACTCTGAATAATGACTCCGCTGAAAACAAAAAGCTTCAGGACCCCGACAAAACACCCCAAGAATGACCTTGGACACTTCTCACAATCTCAGTGTCTGCATGTCTCCGTATCCGTCTTGGATATGCTTTGAAGATCGTTGAAGCCGTTTAATGCAGGTAAGGAAAAGCGTATCAAAATCATGGCGGGCACCAGAACATGAACCAAGCAAGTCCACAAATGGACCAGTTTGAATTGCTAATCAACGAAAACCAAATATCTCCATACATGTAGCCTAAGTGAGATCTGAAACCTTCTTGACTGAAGATATCGAATCTCCATTCACTGTGCACCATGGCCACCCCTGCAGACGTACCCAGCAGAACCCTGCGGGGCCTGTTCAGGGAGCTCCTTCGCTGGGCAAAGGTCCTGCTCCTGGTCTCCAATGGAAGGTGGCAACTTAGCAACTGCTTCATGTCGGGGTTCATTAATAGCTGGGGGACCCCGGAGTTCTGGATGGTCTATCATTCAATGGTTTATGATTCGTAAACTGGATGATACCTGGGGGTAGAACTATAACTTGAGAAACACCCGTGTGAAGGTCTGGCAATGTCCTAATTCTGATCAATTTCGGGATCTACTTTGCCATACGTTGCCCCTTTGCTGAACACAATCCGTTCCGTTGGCCCAATGCTCCGAATACCTTGCTGCCCTTTGTTGTGAGTCCGCCACCTGCCTTCATGGTTACCCCAGCAGGTCAAACAAAGATCTGCGAAAAAGTCTTCAGGTCACATGGTACTCTCTCTCTCTTTCTCTCTCTATCGCCTTCACATGGTAGGTATAGGCGCTTGCGCGCTTGAAAAGCTGATAAATCGCAACCCATGGGCTTACTTGTAAAGGTGTCAGGGCTCATCTTGAGTACCCCAGTTGTGGCTTGTGCTCCCCTAGTTGCCCAAAGAAGCATGGCCATGCGTTGGGAGCCTAGGTGACCACTCGGTGTCCTGCGGCCGAAGATGCAACATGCGATCCAAGCGCTTCTGCAGCCGTGCCAGGATGGGCAACACACAATCTGCGGCAATGAGCCTTGATAGCACAGCACAGGTAGGATGCTCGGGCCCCATCCTCACCACATGCTTCACGGTCAAGGGGTTGAATGTAGCAAACTGATGGTGGTTAGTTAACACAACCACCCGGTTGATTGGCTAGGCTTATGTCAGAGATGCCACCTTATCTTGTTGAAATTAGGCTGCCTGCGATATCATACCCGCCGACATGGCATCTATCTTTTATCATACGATGGCACGGAAAAAGAGAAAAAACATAAACTAAAACTGCACCTCATGTTTTCCTGGCTGTACATGGATAACCCAAGTGGTTATCCAATCTCCAACCAACATCAACCAACTGCATAACCCTGGCTGAACATCCACTCACCAAACATCCTGGTCGTCTTCAGATTTCCCTCGGTGCGTCAGGTCACATGAGCGTCGCGATGCGCCCAGCCGGCGCTTTCCAGGGGTCATTGGGAGCCTGCCTCAAAGCAAGCTCCACGACCAGAATGGGGCTGGTAGGTGCCAGGGGGAGGCACAAACAAAATAAGTTGGAGGTGGCCAGACAAGGTTTAACCAGCAATAATTTGTAGGAATGACCCTCTCAAAGCACCTGCTAGATTCTTTCTAAATCATAAAGCCTTGTTCATGATGGTGTTTGGCGAGGAAGATAGTGTTGCAACAAAATCAACAACGGCCTTCTGACCTTTCTCGCTGGGCTCCCTTTTTCTGAATCTAGGATTTGGATATATTTGGATGGTTGCCTCACAAGTCCGCGCTGTTCTGACATCAATGTGTTGTGGGCGTTGGATCGGCTGACCACCAAAGTCAAAGTCACCTTTCAAGCAAGTAGCAGCCACCACAATAACTCCTTCAGGTGTGATTCCGCTTTCCTGAGGCGTCCAGTGCTCGGGCAGGCACCCAAAGCGAGCGTACTTTCAGTGGTGAAGGGATGGTAGATCCAAATGAATCAACCACACTAGCTCGCTATACATAGATGGTGATTCATGATCAAATATGAGGCCTTTCAGATGGATCTCACTTTACTCAAGTAATCAAAGCTCAAATTACTTATGGACCCCCAAACCATCCCGCATAGCAATAAACTAACCATATACGGTCATAAAACCATTTATAGCCATAAAACCATTAATGGCAATAAACCAGCCAATTTTTGGGTTCCCATCATCCAGCAGCAACCATTTATGGGATTAAACATCCCCGATGAAATAACCCGGGTGGGGTTGCGCGCCACCATCCTGTAATGACAATTTGGCGAACACAAGGTCAAAAGCGTAAAACCTTGACAATATGGCTGTACACAACGTCTTTCAACGACAATTTGGTTACAATCTGGCAGGACCCAACGTCTCTAAATTTTCCTTGCGACAGAATGGTCCGTACGGATTCTGCTCGAGTGGTCCGTACGGAGCCCGATCAACGAGGCAGATTGGTCGAACGTCAACGAGCGACCCCTGATGGAGGTAAAATGCGCTTTAACAGAATGGCTGGATTTATCTATAGAACAAGGCTTGGTGTAGCTTTTGGCTTTGCTGAAGATATATACCTGGAGGTCCTTTAAGACGTTTTTTTTTGAGCTGTTCCTGCTTTTGGTCAAATTTCCGTTACGCCGATTTGGTGTCATATTTTTGTGCTTTCGCGTCGTTTTTTTGTGCTTTGGTGTTGTGTTTTTGGTTGTGTCTACTGGTCTGCGTCGTGTTTTTGGGCTGGCGTCGTATTCTTGGTCGAGACCAACAAAAAATCATCGAAAGGATGTCCAGGATATATCACGATATATCACTACTACAAAGTGGCAGGCTTCTTCTTTAAGAACTCTGTTGACATACTTGATCCCTGAACCCCGGGGAAAACCATGTTACCAACGCCACAATGGTCGTACGTCCTCGTGGGCCTCTCAGCACGAGACGTCCGAAAATGGGGGTACCTACGTCACTTTTTCGAGCCCCCGACAATTTGGCGGGCCTGACGTCATTTTTCTGTAACAGAACGGTATGGTTTTCCATTCTGTCGTGGCCTTGAGGCCCACCATTCTGTCGTGGCATATTTTATCGGGTATGATTAAACCATTCCCCAGCTACTGGATGTGGGTCAGAACCCTGTACCCCTGGTTCCCCTATCATTAACCATTGTTTTCCCAATCGTTACTGGTTATTATCTCGCATGAAATTGGTTGGTCAGAATTGACCCATAGCTACTCACAAAAACCACCACATCTGCTACTTGCAAGGCCAGCGCTTCACTGTTACCACTGCGGCCTCGGCACTCCACGTGTTTCTCCATCTCCTCGGTTGCCAGCCCAAGCAGGAGCTCACACCGGGGCCAATGATCCGCCAGAAATGGTGGATATATGGGGAGTTTCTGAAGCCAGTTTGGGAACCCCCAAAATGGTTGGTTTGTTACGTATCAATGGTTCGGTTAAGAAAAGATGAAAACTGGGGGTACCCCCTATGATTTGAGAAACAACCAGGCTGGTGGATGCTCCGCACATTTTTCCGTCATCAGCAGTTTTGCAAGCTATTTTATTGATGAGTCGAATGATTCATTACACTGCGTTGCTGCCGGTCGTCGTGCTGTTGTGGACGACGGTTGATTCAACCGAAAGCATTCAACCACACAAAACTATGAGTGTTCAGTGTAGGGGTCAAACACTCTCTCTCTCTCTCTCTGGGCTTGGCAGTCTGCCGCCTCACGGAGGCGCCCGAAACACACAAGATCCCAGCGCTGGTGCTGTGGGTCCCAAAAACACAAGACAAAACGTGGGAATGTTGAAAATTAAAATTGCGAACATCTGCTACGGGAGCAGGAACAAATTGAGGGACAGGGGTCCAACACTGTTTGTCATTGATTTCCGGTTTACTTTGAAGATTCATGAAGGGTCACGATCTCTACAAAGAAAGTTCCCAAGAAATGACCAAGAATTAGGAGATGACTCCTCTCGGTAATACCCCTGGCAATTTGGAGGTAACCATTGCAACCCATTCACCATTGTCAGCCCTTGACTAAGCACATCCAACTTGGAGGTGCCCCGTGGTCCCATGGCCCTGCCACGGCTCCGCCATCGTTGGTCTGGTCGCGCTCAGCAGTTGGGAGCTTGCCGCGGACTCCGCGGCCTCCAGAGCCTGGAACGCAGTGGGGTTGCATGCCAAGATCCAGCTATGTCAGCTGCAGCATGGAAAGCTGGCAGGGGTTGCAATGGGAGTAACCATCGCATGTGATTCCATTAGTAGCGGGTTGATGGTTAGCAAGGGGTTGATGGTTTGAAAGCCTAAATACTATTCATGTGATTCTTGGCATGGATACTCAAAATTTAGGGCATATTTGCAAACATGGACCTAAAAAAATGATCCCCCGCCATGTGGGTAAATATGCCATACATTGAGTACATGAGATGGTATGAGTATGTTTTAGTGGACTATGAGCTTTTGTGCACTATCCATATCCATCCATGCCAATGGATTGGTAACCATCATTCATCATTAACATTCTTGCACTGTTCATGAGACAGTCACTCAATTAAACTCAGCCACAACCAGGAGACTCATACCCTGAAACCAACCATGGCTACTATTGTTAACCATTCTTGTTGGTTATTCCCGCTCATCTCCTATTGATACCCACTATACCTCACAATCACCAGGCTGGTTATAGTTACCAGGCTACTAAGGTTACCCACTATACCCCCAAAAAATGCGAAAACCACCGCCTGGGTCGGCCCCTGCATTTCCAGTGCCAGGATCTTCACTGTCGGGCGGCCCCGCCTGATGTGCCTGTGTCAAGGGGCAGCCCGTACGGCTTGACCTGGCTGGATGCACCCGGACCCTGGGGATGCCATGGAAGCAGTGTCAAGTTCATCCCAGGCACATACCGTTGG
Organism: Symbiodinium kawagutii; assembly: GCA_009767595.1. Taxonomy (NCBI): domain Eukaryota; class Dinophyceae; order Suessiales; family Symbiodiniaceae; genus Symbiodinium; species Symbiodinium kawagutii. Next base: position 671,165 of record VSDK01010772.1, on the reverse strand, counting down.
ACTCCAAGAGGGTGCACAGGGAGATGGATGAGATATAGTCCACATCCAACCTGGACCAAAGTTTGTGCAAACATGGCGAGTCTCATGGTCGAAGTTCCATCGTCTAAGATCGTCGGGTTTGGCGGTGTCATGGGTTTCATACTCCGGTCTAGTCCAGTCTGATCGATTCTGGGCTTACATCCTCGGCTTGTAGGTCAAAGCAACCATGACAGCATCATATACAGTATCCTAAGTCTACCAAATGTATGAATGCATAATCATGTACTGAAGTGGACATGTGAAATGGCTTGACCTGCAGAAGTGATCAGAAATACACGGAAAACCAGAGAGAGAGAGAGAGAGGCAGAGAGAGAGAGAGAGAGACAGAGAGGAGAGAGAGAGAGAGAGGAGAGAGAGAGAGACAGAGAGAGACAAAATCGCCATGGCACATGCATGTGCCTTGACAATTTCGTCCGATCTGCATCATCTCTCGTCTCCTGCGGCTGTACGAGGCACCCATCGTCGAACAGCTGCTTGAGCGGTGACCGTTTTGCCAAGTGGGAAAGCGATCGGCACATGATTGCTGCTAGCAAAGTCAAAAAAAATCGCACTTCGAAGGCATCCCACTTCCCCTAATATCACAACCCCCACTGGCCCCAAAACATAATATGTGGTAAGGGCGCCCTAAATGGACGTGGTGCCTTCGCGGAGCCTTCGCAGAGCCTTCGCGGAAGACCTTTGAAACTAGAGCAGTGCTTCCACCCAAACAGGCTGGCCCCGCAGCGGAAAATCGCATATAAGCTTGCTCTCCTTCTTCAGCCAGTTCTGACATCCAATGGATTTGCCACTCAAATGATTGCGCATAAATCTCAAGATTCGCCCGGTATCGTTTTTGGGGTGGGCTATCGTTTTCTCAGGCCCCGAGCCTACGCACCCTCGAAGACTAAACATGAATGCGCACATTTTTGCCTGTCTCTCATATCCTCTTTGTCCTCGAAGCATCCTCACCCAACCTGTCATCCATTCATAGCTATCCTAGCTGCTTGGCGGTTTCAACCCTGAGAAAATACTGTAGGAAAACAAAAAAACTTCAAAACCACCAGCCAGATCCAACCAAATATCCAACCAAATATCCAACCAAATATCCTTTACCAACAGCCAATGTATAGTAGTTTAAACACTATTCTTGCTTAGCATCCCCTATTACTAACTATTATCAACCATGTTTAAAAGAATCCATGATTCACCATGGTTAACACTATTATTGACCATGCTTAAAACTATTGGTGAAACCCTATTATTAACCATGGTTGAAAACCAACAATCCATTGATTCTATCCTCCTGACAGCTTTGCTGCCACAAGGGACGACCCTCTCCTTGGCCTTGCGCAGCCTGAGCCCCAGCTCCCGTGCCACGGGGGTCGCTCCCTTTGCCGCCATCAGCCGACGCAGCTGAGGCCGCAGAGCTCGCAACAGGGCGAAGAGCGGCCAACCGCTGTACCTCAACCGCTCCCATGGCCCCCCAGCAGCGGCGTTGTACACCTGACATGTAGCCGCCCATGCCGATCGACTTACCAAGGTGACATGATGCGACACCCCAGGGCCACGTTCACTGCCGGGCCCATCAACAGTGAGAGGTTTCACTGAAACAAGACCAGCTGCAGCACGTCCAGCAGTCGAAAACCAGGCCTAGGTTGTCCAGCAAACGGCGACCGTCGGTGTCTTTAGTTTTCCCACTGCTTCTCCTCCGGTCCTGCACGAAAACTCTGGGTCGGTGATCCTTATGACATCGATCTTAATAGGGCTTTGTCCATAAATGGTGTGCCCTATCATTAGTTAGTTGGTTTCCCTTTCTATACTAGCCATTATTGAATGGTGAGTAGGTACCAACACTTATGGTCAAACCCTTGAGCCCTTCGGGACTAACTACATGGTCTCTGGAAAAACCAACCACACCAAGGCCTGAAACGCATCGTGGCGAGGCGCAAGTTCCACAGGAAGAATCCCAAGCTGCTGCCCATGAGTTCCCATCGGTGCACCTGGCACGAGCAAACCCAGTGAGTGGAGCAGATGGATTGATTTTTGAACAAAAAAACGAGGTGCAAGTGACTTGGATTGACTTGGTTAAAAATGATTAAGACTGAAATCATGGTAAAATCCATGTTGCCAAATCAAATGCCAATGGTCACTCAAGTGGTTAATAATGGTGAATGATGAATGAAACCTTACACTTCCCTCATTGAAGTTGTGCTCCGGACCCACCCATCAGTTTGAATCCTCACTGTACAGCCTGTGACCAAGATCTGCCTGCCTTCTCATGCGAATCCAACAGCCGTATGTCGAAGGCATAGCTTTCTGGATGGCTTAGGAGCATCAGAATGTGGCCAAAAATCACGCCTGAGCAGTAGGAGCGGCTACCTGCCGTGATTGGGTTTGACATGTTTTGGCTCATCCCTGTCAAACATGTGGTTGGCTGGAACATCAAAATCAATGCAATGACGAACTCTGTCATTGTCAAACATGGTGGGGCTTCCGTTTGTCTCAACATTCGACCGCAGGCGCAACAACCATGGAAGGCCAATGAACACGGCAGACCCCAACACTACTTCCCATGCATCTAATCATCCATTAGCCATTTAGTAGTGCCATCAATTCTGTATCAATGTACCATCCAACGGCCATCAGTTCACCACGAATCAAACCTGAATTCACCACAAATTTTCACCCTCCACTCCAGTGCCACCACAGACCTTCACTGGGACACGTCTGAGCTCCGTGCCTATTGGGCAAGCTTCAGCATTGATCCTACAATCATGCTCCGAAGTGGCTCTCCTGGGACCGGGACCCGAGGAATCCAAGATCAAAGTGAAAACACGTGACCTCTGTGCCACTGTGCGGGCCACTTGGTCTGAACATAAGTTCAATCTTAAGTTTGCCCATGCTCCGGACATGTGGACCCCTCCCTGGCAACCACAATTCACTGTCTCACCCCAGCATCAAAAACTCATTCGGGGGAGACCCAAATGCTCATTCTGAAGAAGGCCTCTGATCTATATACACGTCATGGTGTATCATCAATTATATAATGCTCCGAGGTAGCTTTGTATGGTTTAGAGTTTAGTAGCAGCTGGATATATCATGAAAAATCATCATCAACCATTACTGCTCACTATTAGCCCCGCCAATGATTTGCCGTTATAATGGTTGATTATCAGCCTGCTGATCTTACAAATGGCAAGCATATACAAAACATCTATTAAGTATTCACCACCTACATCCACATGCAGATTAACCGACAAATCTTTTCTACTAGCAATGTCTTTTTTGCTGGGGCCTCCAACGGCTTGCCCTCCATAGCTTGTTGCTTACGGAGCAGAATAACAATGCTTGCTGTAACAATCGATTTAAAAATCTTGTGCCATATGTCAACCAACTATTGACCAAATATTGAGATCCTTAACAGCGCCGAGGGCAGGCTGCAAACTGATCGTCTCCTTTGGCACATGTGGTGGTCCAGCGCCAGACCACCAAAGCGACGCCAGCCGTAGCGGAAGCTCAGACCGCCACCTGCTGGGCCCGGGCTGGGCCCGACCATGTGAATTCGAGGGGTTGCCGGTGGAGTTTCCCACCATTTCTGGGACTCATCCGCATCCAAAGATGACGTAAGATGCCCTAACTAGATTGAAGAAAGTATATGAAAGGGTCCACTTGTCATTAGTACTCCCTTTGCCTGTTAACACCACCCCTGGCCACACTGAAATTGACAGATTCCCGACCAAACCAGGGGCCCCATGGGCAGTTTAGCCAGTATTGATCGCCATCATGTCGATGATTGACAATCTTGAACCATCATTCGCCATCATTGGCATTTATTGAATGCATCATTAACCAGCAATTATTAGCCACCCTCAACCATCAATCATTGACATGCATTAATTAGCCATCATCAACCATCAATTAGCGACCATAAACCATCATGAATCACCAAGGTTAACCATTGAACCATGATTAATGAGTCACCAACCCATCATGAATCACCAAGGTTAAGGCATGCTAAGGCTTGATAAAATCATGGGGTTGCACAGCTTTAACGCTTCCCATCTCTCCCAGCCACAGAGGGGCCTTTCAGCTTGGCCTCAATGGTGCCCGCCAGCGCACGCCAGCGGACAGGGGAACCGATCCTGGGCGACGTGATACGCTGGGGGCGCCCGCCAAGCGCCGAAGAGCCACCTGGCCTTGCAACTGGTTCAACCACAATGATCTGGGCAACCTCTGATGGTGTGGGACCCCTTGGTGCGCGCCCCTGCACACACACCATCCCACCCTCACCAACATCGACACAACTATCATGTGCCTACATAATGTGATTGCACAGGGCTGCATATCATCCACAACTTCTGACGCTGCTGAAATTCTCCGAGATGCCCGCCAGAATACCAAACGCCTCCATGCCACACTTGACGGAGGCATTGGGACCTACCAAAGCAGTTCCCAAAGAACTGGTGCTGAGCCCTGTCCCACAAACTGGCGAGCCAGTTGCTCAGATCCACTGCCAAGCACTATACCAGATCCACTGCCAAGCACTATACCATTGCAAGCAGCATCATACTGGGCATCGTGACCATGATCTGCTTGGTGATCTTAGTAGTACCACGTAGTACCTATAAACCTACATCCACATCAGCCATCCAATAATGTATATTATATACCCAATCATCTTAATTCACGCTATACGATGGTTGAATGACCAATACTGGAAATCATTCATATTCATTCACCCTGATTCACCCTTATGATCCCCATCTCCAGCCACTCTTGTCGCCATCGCCACCACCCTTACGATCGCCATCTCCAGCCACGAGTTACAGCCACCCAGCCCCACCTGGCGACGGTTTTCAGGTGCCACAGTCGGGCATCAACACCGAAGCCCAGCGCCGAGGTGTCGCGCGCCTGGGCAGCTGTCCCCCATGCCATCAGTGGGAGATCCAGCTGTTTCAGCAGCAGTTGAAGGAACTTGGTGATGAAAATCGATGGAAAAATGATGAACAACCAAAATGTTTGAGGAAAACATTCGGATCTCACATGACATTTGTTTTTCCATCGCCATCCCGAAGGTCCAGCTAAGGCTGAGGGCGAGCTTGTGGCCCAATCACATGACATTATGGGTGATATTTGTTAATGGATGGTGCCAAGTGATAGTGGTGAAATTGGGGTATAGGGCTTGATAATGGTACAGTGGTACATGTCAATGCGGTGTCATGCTGAAGAATGGCTGATAATGGCTAATGATAAATGATGGCACGGATCAATAGCGCTTGGTAAAGGCACCGCTTTCATTCGCACATTTCTGTTCTGTCTACGCTGCTTGAAACAGGTCAACTGCTCGCTGGTAATTACGCACATTCCTAGTTGCATGTTGGCGTATAACGGCCCATGAACGGGGAGGTGAAATACCCAAAAATTGAACTCAGAAGGCGCCCCCAACATCACCAAGGACCCCGGTGCTCCTCTACGGCGCTTGGGCCCTGGAAGATAGGGCCCAGAGCTAGGCACCAGCAGAGACATCTCAGCATTGCTGGAGGGGCCCATGGCACAGCAGCGGTTCATTGCTGAGCATGGTGACATGATTGGCCAATGCCAACCCGTGGAGATCTTTTGGAGCTTGGCTAAGCTTGTTGAACTCGTTGAAAAGAAGAATTTGGGAAGGTCCTCCTCTAGCCCCACCTTAAGATCCCCCTTGTGGGATGACCGGACTTTGTGATGTGAACGTTCTCCCGCTGATGCCACAAATTTTACAAGGGCATATCAAGGAACCCGCCAGAAGAACTGTCTCTTGCTCAAACCTGACCTCAACAACAATGGTTCCATGAAACACATTGGTCTTCGGATCCATGCCTACAGCCCGCCTACATATTCTGCAAGAGGCCGTTCTGAGCTTGAGCCATCAGCAAATTGAAATGGCAGTAGTATCCATGCAACAAGTGTGCACGGATGTTCAGCCATCGAACTCCCAAACATGATACAGCCATGATACGGCCAGTCCATGCCGGTAGAACAGCACAATCCCGCTGCTTGCTTCAACTGTTGTGATGTCGAGGTCTCAGGACCCCTTGATGAGGAGCGAAAAGAAGTTTCATCTTGGGAATCCCCCGCTGAGCATAGGCACAAACAGTGAGCCGAGCTGCAGGTACATCGTAGTGAAGCTTTGCGCGGCTGAAGGGATGGTTCCGAAGACGCCTTGCAAAATGATGACCTTGGGCACAGCAGCGATCAGGGCGACAGCTCCCCATTTGGTCCCAGGGTTTCGTCATCAGCCCAACGCAGGGTTTGGCTGTAGATCTGATGGGCCTGTCTCTCTCGGGGAATGTGTCAAGAGAAGTTCGTGGAATGGAGCTACCATGAGCTACCGGAATATTGATGGTTGTCGCTCGCTACTGGTACGGCGAAGTTTGAGGTGGATCCCAAAGAGATTGCTTCCAAGTTCCACTAGCACTAGCAGCTGCATTTTCATAACAATGGTCTAAGCTCCTCCCAACTAATCAATCAAAATCAGGGGTGTACACAGTGTAAACCAAGAGAAGACGTCAAAATATAGGGCATCTTGCGTGCTCGAAATCTGTGATTCCCAATGCATGATCTTCTGCTTGGAAGGACTCCGCAAGTAGATCTATCCGAATCATCAAGGCATTGCGTCGCTTAACTTTTGAAGCTCACGAGTCTTCTGCGCGCCGGGCTCTTGCGGCCACTATCAACACAAAATTTTGAACATTTCGGGCCTGCTTCGACCGTGCCATTTGTCATCTTTGCAGTTGCTTGAACCAGTCTTTCCAACTAACCAAGTGAGAAAGAAAAAGGTCATCCTTCCACAACAGCCTGCACCACCTAGGGCGCACGCTACAAATAGTGGGAGAGCCACTTACCAACCACTATCACAACAGGTGCTGCCAATAGGGCATACACAGGCATACTATGTGGCATTGCCCCCCAGTAAGGGGTGCAGCGGACACTTATGAGGGCTCCAAGATCTCCAAGTTGGTACACGAGTCCATGCCTTTCGGTCGCGTTCCACCCGGTGAGGTGGTACTGAATTTGTTTAAAGCCAATTCAATGGCATAAGTCCTATTTTTTTGGGTGGCTTATAAAAATTGCAGTTGGCAAGAGGCTTTTGCCGCTGATGTCATTCACATACCCTTGCCAACTTATAACACTCATCAAGATCATGTGCCTCGTTCAGGAAACAAGCAACAAAACTAGTCGAATCAGAATAATGGATGGCATCGCCAAGAGCATTTTCTCCCCCGGTGAGCAACCATAGCGATACCACTTAGCTGGGAGCTGCTTGTTGCAAAAGGCAAGGTCGGTAAGCCGCCAATTTCGCGCAGATTGGAAGCTGCTGCGGGCCGTGGCGGGCTGTTGCTCATGTCTGGCTGCTGGTTGCTCTCCCTGACTGACCATGACAAGCTGAAAGCCACTACCTTCAGGATGCTGAATGAGCTATAGCAGTTATAGCATCTCTGTGATGATTTCTTGGGTAATCCGCACTTCTTGGTGCTGGGCTTTCTATCGCAGCAACAGCGTGCTTTTGAAGAGAAATGGGACACGGCCAAAGACAAGAATTTACAGCGTTGCCCCATCATCAGCTGGCAATTTTGCTGCGTTCGATGCTGTTCTGCCTCCCAATCTGCGGTGCCAAACGCTGCGACGCATATGACGTCGCGCTGTCACTATTCTCAGCTAGGGGTAGTGGTTTGGAAGTGGGTGTGGGTCAGAAGAATGGTGCCCTCATGATCACTTAACGGTTCAAATGCTTTCAACACACTATACTGTTGGTTATGTCAAATGTTTGGATCCACGTTAATGCGTTTTGCGTGTTTGGTTGTGGCAGGATCTGACCCATTCACCGCATTTCACCGCCACTTCGCAGGTCAGGTCGATTGTTTTTCAGGCTGTCAACCTCAGACATACCGAGACACCGAGAAAAATGGCATCCTCCAAGAGCGATGAGTAATTGCAAACCCCTATGAATTAATTGATGGGTTGACAAAATGCCTGCAGAAATGGTGGATACTCACCGCTTCTTGCATCATGGACAAGAATCATCTCACCGATGCGACGAATGAAAGAGAGAAATTTTTACCATGAACGGAGGACAAGAGTACTGGAACACATCGGATCAGATTGTTACTGCGTGCTGATTTTAAGCATCTCAAACTCTCAAGTCCCGTTGAAGCTCGTAGCTACAAATTGGAATTATATGAAATTATGCAGTGTTTGTTGCTTTTGCTCGCGGTCATATTATCAGGATTTCATCACGGATGCAACTTGATTCAACTTCACTACAACACTGTACACTCTTATAACCTGAGAGAGGCTTGATGCTCCACATGCACATCGCGTGGAACCCCCAGCCACTGTATCCAACCTCCCTTAGTACAATTCCCTATATGCGAAGTATTGCTGTGGTAAACACGTGATAGGTATAGCGATATCATCTGCTTGGTCCATGCACCAACGACTGCAAATTGCTGAAGTCATCAACTTAAAAACAGCTGGTCCATCCTTCCAGTCTTCCAAGAGTTTCTGCATCAGGAAAAGTGCCAATTTGGAGGCAACAACATCCACTGATGGGCACCCCACCTTGTGACTTAAAAAATCATGCCAAACGCAGAGAGAGTATATATGTTGTGGTCTGCCTGCCAACTCATATCTTCTTAGTAGTGAAAATGTGTGAAAATATTTGAAGATCATTTTGGAGGGTTCAAACATGTTCAAACTGACGGATGAGTCTTCGCTTTGGATTCGTCAAACTGATTGACTTCCCAACCAGCGTGCTCCAGTGATCTCCAGTGAAAGATTCACACTTGCGCATTGCCACTCTAGGATACCAGCCCTTCTCCCAACAACTAATCCCTCGGAAGAACCCGCGGATTCGACGGGAATCTCCCAACATCTTAGGGGGCTACGGCTCACCAAAATGCCAAGAAACCTCGTGAGCAGCAGGAGCAATCTCACCGATAGCCACTGCTGCCTGCACAGCAGCTGTTGCTTGCACCACTCCGTGTGTGGATCCATGCATGGGCAGTAGCTACCCCTCCCCATCCCAAATGAGCCACAGTCAATGGGGAAACTGACCCATGCAGCTGTGGGTAGATCTTTTTGTGATCAGTTTCATCTTTATTCGTGGCATTTCGTTGCCAACATTTGTGCCAGAAAGTGCCGTTGCTCTCCTTCATCTGTCCCTGCCAACTCCCACAAGCGAAGCAGCAAAGGCAGCGCATCTTGCACCACCCTGCGCCAAGAGCCAGCCACCAAAACCACGGGGAAGGTGGCTGCGGTGCCTGGTTGCCTCTGCAGTGCCCGACCCAGCTCTGCCATTGCCTCAGCTTCAGGCACCAGCTTGGCCACGTGTCGTAAGACTTCGGCTTCGACCTCAGCCAGGCGTCGCTGCTCCCCCTTGGCGGCGGCAGTCAGGAAGCCGTGCCGTTTCTGCCAGAGACGTCTCTTCGCACTGGCGACTGCTTCGAATTTGGGACCCAACTCGTCCTGAAAGTCTTTCACATTCTTGGCCAAGCCGGTGATCACCTCCTTCAATGCCTGCTCATCACCTTTGGACTTCTGCAGGATTTGTTCTTGAATTGCCAAAGCAGCTTTGGTGTCCTGAAGCTGCTCCATGCGTTCCTTGGCCAGGACCTCTGGCCATGGTTTAAGGCCCAAGTTCCCTTGGGCCAATGAGGCCAACATAGTTTTCAGTTCACTGCGGAGCTGTGACAATTCTGAAGTTACCTGGCTGCGTCTTCTTGCCACCTCCAACTGAACCTGAACATCAGTTTCCTCCTCTTCGCTCCTAGCTTGACTGCGCTCTCCTGCTGCTAGGGCTGTGTCCGCGGATACTCGGCGCATGCTGTGCCTCTTCAGGTTCTCCAAACGCCGTTGCAATTCCTCCTCCAAAGCCGATACTAGAGGCCCTTCTTGAGTGGCCATGGCTTCTTGCAGCACAGAGCGCTTTAGCAACAGTTTTGCTGCGCGCCGGTCCAACGCGAACAGGACGTCATTCAGCTGCGCCTTCAATGCCTTCACTGCTTCGTTCTTAGCTGCTTCAGCGCGTTGCTGCGAGGCCAGCCGTGCCTCATTCAACATCAAGCGCCGTTCTGCTTTCTTGTCCCTCTTCCGTTGTTCTTCACGATCGGGCACCAGCATCTCAAGGCTGCGCTGCGTCAACGTGTCCTGCATTTGCTTTGTGGCCTGGGCCAATTGCTGCCTCTGCCGCTGCAACATGTCATCCACAATCTGACGCCGTGCAAACAGTTTTCCGTCCAACGTCTGGAAATTGCTGAAATCCAACCGAAGCAGCTCGGTCAGCAAACGACGAAGCATCTCCTTCCAAGAAGTCAGTAGCTGGTCTTCCTGCCGGCAGCTCCAGGCATGCACCCGCTGCATCATCATCCGTGTCGCCTTCTCTACATCTGATGCTTTCACGAGTCCAGCGCCATGCGTCTCAGAGCGCCAGTCCTCAACAGCTTTCTCCAGCAAATCCTCAAGGTCCTTTGCAACAAAGGCGGATGTTTTCAATTTCGCGTTGGTCATTTCAGCAACCTCCGCCTCAGCTGTTTTGCTGAAATTGCGCAGCGCTTGTTCGTCCTGGTCACGGAGAAAGGAGTCGATTTCCAAGCGCTTTTGCTGCAAGAGGCTTCGTTTCTGCGCCTCCCATTTCGTTTTGAATTCGTTCATCAGCGTCAGCATCGGCTGCAAATCCGCGGACAGTTTCTTCACCTCAAGCATCATCTGCTGAACTTGCTCTGGACGCTGGGATCGCTCTAAGCGTCGCTTCAATGAACTGGAACTGGCGATGATGTAATCTAATTTGCCTTGACTCTTGGGTTCACCATCAGCGCTCATAGCACCTATGTAGCTCGGGCGGGCACCGCACAGGCAAGCGTGATTGCTGTTTCCTATCCGCCCCTTTGACCAACAAGAAGAATGGATTGAAACATGAGCAGTGTGAAGCCCTTGGCTGCTATCATCATGGATTTTCTGACCGAATTTGCACGGGTCTGTTGAGATACGTTAGACCATGGCTTGCAGCAAGGCTTCTTTTGATACATGCTCATGATTGCTCACGTGAATCAAAGGCAATGCAACCACCATGAATTTCAGCCTTACGCTTCATGATAAGACTATAGGACAAGTACAGGTACGAGGAGGAGGTTGCTGGAGCCAAACACGATTCAGGTGAGTTCTGGGTACGTGGCTCGGGCTTAGACATGCTAATGCTAAGCTCACCTCTGAACATGGAAAATGAGATGGACCAACTACCATGGAGAGAATGCCCACGCAGACCGCCTGCACTGAGATGGAAAACCTAGGTCAGGATCGCAGTCTTAACGCATGTCAGCATGCTCTCTTGCACATCTTGCACTCTTTTGAGTGGTTGTTTCAGAGCGCCTTCATATCAGTTCCTTGTGTGAACCAACATGAATGTCATCCGTCTCACCAAAATGAACCTACAACAATTGCTGGCGCTTCCATTGCCTGAAAACAGGCAGTTTTGGTGTCTTGGTGTTCTACCGACTGGCTATGGGAATGCCTTTCATCAAGTGGAATCAATATGTGTCCATAAATGTGCCCAAAAATGAATGGTTTCACCACGGAGTTCGCATGTCTTCTTGCCTTGGGCGTGCCTACCATGACACATGTACGAGGCGACCGTGAGAAAACCACACAAACCTGCTGCGACCAACCTATACGGACCCTGACTATTTTACATTGTACCCACTACATGAGGGATGACTCAATTCTTGACCATTTGATATGAACCTTGGACCACCTTGGATCACATGGCCCCAGCGGTTGGCCACCCCGACCCCAGGGGACCTGGCCATTGTCCCGGCCGATGAAGGCCACGGACATGGATCGACCTGCCACCATTCTTGGTGTCGTAATGCTTCACGAAGCGCTCCTGCACCTTAGTTTGCGGCCGGAAAACATGACCGCCTGATAGCCTATCCTCTGGCAAACTAACCTCGAAGTGGAAAATCCATTAATAATGGATATGATATTATAAAAAATGGAAATCCACAATTTTTAAATTTTTATCCATTTATGCTGGTAGTTTTACCTCTAAAGAAAATGTGATTTTGAGTTTCCAGGTTGAGCAGAATCTAATAGCCTATAGAGGCGATAAAACCATCGGCATCCGACGGCCCATATGGGCCCTGCAAAATCAGTGCCACTTCTTGTTTTGAGTATGGCATGGCTGTGCTTGGCGCAGGTTTCAAGATGCCCAAATCAGAGCCGGGGCAGGGAAGCCTCACAGGGCATGCTTACGGGGCCACAGCAAAAGAACGCTCAAGAATTGCAGCAAAACCTCTGATGCTTGGGATTGGAAGCTACTCATCATAGTGAAAGATTTGTTTATTTGCATGGATCGAAATCAGGCCGGCCCTCGTCATGCAGAAGGCCACATTTCCAGCAATGGCAACCGGAGGGCAGTTCATAAACTTGTGGGAGGACCAGCAGCCCAAACAATTGTGGAAGGTGATCCCCATCAATTGCAGCAGTCGGTCAAAAATCGAGGTTGTATCCTCCATGATCATTCTGGTCCAAAATTGGTGTTTCTATATTTTTCCAGCATTTCCGACTGAAACTGATAAACTTTCCTCTGATTTAGGGTACCTCTGTTTAGTATTGTTTAGTGGCATCCCTAGACACCTCCATATTTTTTGACAACCTTGAATATCTTCAGAGCAATCCAGTTGATTAATTCAACACGAGGTTATCACCGTGATCTTTGAATCCCAAAACTACAGTAATATTTCAATATTCCACCGTTTCACAACCAAGCTGAATCTTCCCAAGGCAACACAGGCGTAGCGTCACCCTTCGGCCGAGACGCTTTGCTGTGCTTGTGCTCACGGATTCTTATCCAAACCTCATCGCAGATATGATTCCCTACCCTAGTAGGTAACCAACCCCACATTACAATGGTAGAAACCAGCTGGTTACCTGCTATAAAGATCTATAAAGGTAACTGGAAGGGTAGGGAATCCAAAATTCTTCGCGCAGGAAAGATGCAGATTCAACAACTTGACCCACTTAGGACTTCCTGAATGAAAATTTGCAGCCAACCACTGGCAGACTAACCAACCAGCGAGGGTGGCTCCAATCTTGGCACTCCACGGCTTGCAGGTGGAGACCTAATGGAGACATTATGATTGGGTAATGGTTGATGATTCTGCCATGGTGGTTCAATGTGGTTCATAACCTGTTCGCGACAGGTCCAGGGTCAACACTGCTGGTTGCCGACGGTCACTGATGGTGAAGGATTGACGGCAGTCCACATTCTTGGATCAAGGCACCGTCGCATCAGACCAGTATCTCAGTAGCCGTTGAGCTTGATGGAAACAATACAGCCGACGGTTGTCCACGGACTGCAAGGCCATGCCTCCAGCAGTGAAACCCTCACAGCCTGGATGGGATCCACCATGGCCCCGTAGACCCTGCTTAGCACTACTGCAAGGAGGTCAGTGGGGATTTGCACCTGGCGTTTTGATGGGTCATTGTTCACCCGCAACCTCGTCCCGGGGTTGGGAAAATCGTGCGTGAGAAAGATCAACCGCCTGCCACACTCGAGCAGCTGATAGCAGCTGCACTTGCTCCATTGGAAGAGTGGTGCATGATGGTGTTGCCAAGTGTTGCTGCGAGTGGACATGCTTGTCACAACATGCCTACCACTTCGACCTCGGTGCTAGTTCCACCTGCAACCAACATGTATAGGACAAACAATGGTGGTTCCTCTCTCGCAAGGTGCCCAACGGCTCACCCCCACCGGCACTGGGCCTTTTTTCACCACATCAATGATCAGCCGGTCATCCTTGAGTGGATACTCTGGATCCTTCAGGATTTCCTGAGCCAAACGCTTGTCACGTGTCAACTCCAACCATTGATTAACAAGCATGGACTACAATGAATGCATATAGTTAAATGCGATATAATAATTACGATACCATACGATACCTGACTGGTATAAATTGTGCATTAGCCATTGGCCTTTGATCTACCGATCATACCATAGAATTGAGAACTGCGCATAGTTCCCAAAAGATTTGGTAAAATCCCAAAGCTTCGGGAGTCTAAGAACATCCCGGCATAGACTCATGCTTTATTGATTGGAGAAGGGAAGAGGGAACAACACACCGCATCACACCGCAAATCAATGCAAATCACACCAAACCTGTGTTGAAAACAAGGTGACGCACAGTGCCTGCCTATTTCTGGCAGATGGGAAAAAATGCTCAGCACGTGAACAAAAGTAAATGCATGCTTGGCTGCCCATTGCAAGAACTTGCAACAACCCGGGCTACCCTGAAACTTCATATCCAGCAGTTACTAAACTTGAAAGCAAGCGATGCGACCACTAATGCCAAATGATAGCTGGATTCAGGTCTAGAAAGACCGCGACAAGAACGAGAAAAAAGAAAAACAAACACCAAAAAACATCAAATGACCACAAAAAAAAGGCGACCAAACAATTTTGGGTCTGATGGCCAATCAACGACTACATGCGACTTACTGCTAGAATAATCAGTAGTTATTCAGTAAGTGGCACCACGTGTTTTGAGGAAATAACTTGATACCACTTAAGTAAGTGAATCAGTGGCTCAACAATTATTTTTGGGCTTTTGGGTTGTCCTTTCGCACTGCAAGAGTCGTCGATCAACGTCTGAAGTGGTTGGCCATCGTGGTGGCACCCTTGCTGGAAGACGTTGCTGCACTCGGCCTAGCGCAAGCAGCGCAGCCCAAGCGACCCAGCTGAACATGGGTCAATATCAACCATGACAAAAAATGGGCACCCTAAACCATACACAGATATATGATATGATGATTGAATACATTATAAATTTTGATTATCTTATCTACATTGGTTGATTTTACATCCAATCATATCAAGCCCTCAAGACTGCCGCCTCATTGCTAGCTGAGTACCAAACAAGCTATGACTGTTGGGCGCCGCAGGCACAGACCGAGAAGGGGCGCCGACCCAAAGATCCCAATCCATGCTGGGAAACGAAGCTGGAAGTAAACCATCCTAGACCATAGGATGTTAATAATGGCTTTAATGGTTTGTTGATGTTTCTTAAGAATGGCTTTAATATGCTTTAATGGTTTATTGAATCTATGAATCGACCATCCTTAACCATCCTAAACCATTTCTTAACTCTTAAGAACGTTAATATTATGACGTTATAGTGGCTATAGATGTTCCACGCAACCAGGTGCCTTTACCAAAGAGGTAGGCCATTCTCAACGGGTCGATGCATTCCCAAGCAGTCCTGGGTGTAGGAGACCTCATCGGCCCGAACCAGGTGTTGACAGCCATCGGTGCCCTTAATCACCTCGTCCCACCAGACCTGGGGCAGATCCACGGGATCAGTCGCGAGGCATCAGATGCTTGGGCAATGGATGGTTGGTAGCAGGTCTTGGCCACCACTACAGTGATTGGTGAGCTAGTAGGCCTGAGCCAAATTGGTTCTGAGATTCGCTCTAGCCTCAATTCATGGAGGTTGTCTACAAAACCACAGAACTGCAAAAAGAGAATGACCCGAATGTGCGCTGGCCTATTGAAGAGGATGGGTCGTACAGCTTGGGCGGTACTGCTCTCAATGAACCAATCAGAGTCAAATCTCCAATGGATAGGCAGCTCAAATATATAATGCAATCGAAACGATCTGACCCTTTTTAGAAGCTGCATGTGTCCGGCTGCGGGCTTCAACCTTTAGCAAAACGATTGGTGTTTTTCCGAAGTAAGACTTGCAATTCTGCATCATGCGCTCAGAATCTCCACCTCGTTGATCCATCCAGAATCGATAGTATTGCTCCCCATCATACCAGAATTACCACTGACACTTGTTCTCTTCTTTCAGGCGTCTTCGGATCAGCTATCCCAGGCAATTTCGAAGCATGTGATAGGCTATGCAATACTATGCAAAAGATTGTGCCATCCAATTGTACCACAGCTGCCATCTACAAATCATCTGGTGATCTTGGGACACTTGGGCTTTGAATCTCTCCATGAAACCTTCGCTGCCCTCCGGAACCTTGCTAGCTGTCTACATGGGCACCTATTACCGCCAACCAGTAAACGTTCATATCAAACAGTTTTCGGATGCAAACTGCACGCACAGTCATGCGCAGTGTGCCATGATGGACTAGGCCGTTTACACATCCGCACGAAGTTCCTTGGTGAAGTGGGGGAATGCAACAGCTGTCCCACTATACCAACTACAGCCTCCACGCGAAGAATTCGATCTTCTCCGTCCTGCCCAAACGAACAAACGAACCCAGCCATGCCACTGCCACGTTGGAAACCCAGCCGCACGAGCCGCCCCAAAACCCAGCTGGCCACAAGCCCTCTGCTTGTATAGCCCTGCGTCACTGCCGCCACGTCGCTTCCCCCGCTTCGGCCGCTGTGATGCGTTGCGATGGTTCTTTGCAAATCATCCGGTCAACCTGGGCCGCTGGCGGCTTCTCAAAATGGTTCATCACCAGCCACAAACAAGCATCAACAATACCACAAATGATGGAATGATGGTATTGCATGAAACTCTCTCATGGTTAGTCCGGATCATTTCTATCAACAATAATTAACAATGATGATATTACTAATTCCCGGCAAATGGGTGTTTCTCAAAATATGGGACCCCCAAATCATCATATATGAGTCATTGTTTATGTTAATAAGCCAGCCTTTTTTGGGGGTCCCTTATTTGGAGAAACAACCAAATCGTTCATAGCCAGCCACAAGCAGCTGTTCACCCCCTGGGCTCCCCGGACGAAGGTCTGCAGCTGGTCGCGTTCGGATCTTTGGGACATGGGCACGCAGGAGAGCACCGTCCGAATGCTTTCGCCCAGCCTGCAACCGCTGTGCCAGTGCCACCAGTGCCACCATGTCTGGCACCTGTCATGGCCCACATTGAAAACACAATTCGTTGATTTCGCACCTAGGATCTAGATAATCCAGCCACAAGCATTGAAAACAACAAGGATTATGGGAAGGCTTGGTGTGTATGTCAACAATTCCCATATCAAGGCATATGATATCATCGTCATGATGTATAATGTATAATGTACACCTGTATGATTTTTGCTACTTTGCTTATGGTCAATGGTAGTACCCATCATATCAACCCATCACATCACGGCCAACACATGCCCACTGCCCACGGGTTCCTGGGCCGGGGCCCCACATCCAGCTTCGCTTCAGCCGACCTACCGCTTCGTGCAGCCCAGAAACGAGTAGACGTCCGATGCCAAAGTGGGCCGAGCCTTTGAGTCCTGCGGCACAGCAACTGCCCTGCGTTCCCTGCATTTTACTCTGGATAGGCTCAAGGAGATAGCCGGGCGTCACTGTCATCATCACCACCATCGTCAGCATTGTCAGCATCGGCATGATGATTTCGATCATCATCATCCTCATCATCGACATCATCATCAACATCATGATGATCATCAGCGTCAGCATCAGCGTCAGCATCATCGTCAGCATCATCATCATCATCATCATCATCATCATCATCATCATCATCATCATCATCATCAGCAGCAGCAGCAGCAGCAGC
>VSDK01010772.1:633372-653503 GCA_009767595.1 Symbiodinium kawagutii | reverse complement strand
GGCAGCGGCAGCGGCAGCGGCATCATCATCAACATCACCAGCATCAGCAACTTCATCATTACCATCATCGTCATCAAAATCGTTCGTCATCAGCAGCAACAACGACCACACTACACAGTATGCATCAACATTGACATCAACCATGAACATCCCCCATGAACACTACCACGTAGCATTTGCTTAACGGCCCTTAGGGCACTCCCAGGGGCCGCTAGATGGGCCGCTCCTGGCCTCCCCGTCTCCCAGGGCCTCCACTTCCGGCGCCGTGAAGCCCTTGCTCTGCATCTTGGAGGTCAGGGTGACGCCCACCCCGTGGTCCTTGGCCGTCTCCTTGGCACCAGCCCGGCGCACCAGCAGCTCCGGGGACACAAGGAGACCCTCCGGTAGTCCCTAAGCTGGCAATGGATTTGAACATCTTTTAATATCTTAACCATATTTTATAGCGAAACCCTGGGGAAACCACCAATGTATGGTGGTCTGCCAGGTTAGTTTACCAAGGAGTAAGGGTTATCTAATGGCGAATGGTCGGAGTTCTGGGGCAACTGTGGCATTCTTCACTATTTTTGCATTGCTTCAGAGTTGGCGCATTGATTGGCACATTCTGACAAACCATGATGGCATGGAGCCAGCAATGAGGACTTGTGGAAGGTAAACGCCTCAACCGCGCACACAGATCGCACAGACGAGGCACGCACCCTTGTGGAATGCAATCGAAATGAAAGCTGTTCCAAATGTTTGAGTTCTGAATTGGAAAGGGTCCTGGAAAACATGCCACCTCGAATTTTGCACCTGCTATCAAGACAAACTTTCAAGCTAGCACCGTCACATCCTCAAGCGAAAATCTGTCACAAATGTACATGGCCATTTTATATCATAGTATTTTCATAGCCAATACAATTTGCAACTGTACAAATGGGTTCGTCCACAGGTAGTTGATTCTGAAGTTCTTGCTGCTCGGCCTGGAACGGATGGATCATGATGGATGAGCAGGTGCAGCTGGCTCCCAACTATGAGTCGCATGGCTTGGTACATCAAATTTTGATAGGGTATGATAAGGGCTTCTAATCTAGAAAAAATCTGACATGGGTCTAGTTTTTCACAAAACCAGCCCTGATCAAAATTAGACCCATCGGTTGGTAGCTCCTAATGGTGTTCAGAAAACATCAACTCACACCAACTCCAAAACCATCCAAAACCCACCAAGAGACACCATAGTACAAGCCATCCAGTGTTCATCCGTCACACTCGTAACGTGTACCTAACGGGTTGTCTATCCGTATCCGTTCTCTTAGCCTACGAGCATCGCTGTACCTTGAGCATCCTTGAGCCACTCGCGACGAGGCTCAAAGTCGCAGAGGATAGGCACCTCTTTCTTAGCGTCCCATAGCCAGTTTGAGGGCTTCAGGTCTCCATGAACGACGCCATGTGCATGCACCTTGGCTGGTTGATGTCAGTTGGTTGCTCAGTTGGCAGGTTGGTAGAATGGTAGGTCGGAAACTATTCTGTAAGGGTATGAGGGCCTCACAAATCGCATCTTGCAGTCAGCGAAAACCTGTGCTTTTGTGATCTGTTTTTGCTGGGGCAAACCGTCTCTGCGGCACCAGGGATGCACTGATGCACCAAGCCACATGCGCCACAGATTGAATCATCATCTGTGTGATCTTGCTGGGCATCTGGTCCACCTCGCCCGCCTCTGCTGGTTCGCCCAGTATATGTGGTCTCCTCTGTGGCCGCTGCATCCTCGGTTGCTGGCAGAACTGCGAGGAAGAAACATGGCGGAGTCCGAACCATGCACCAATCCAAGGGGTGAGGAGAAGGAACTTTCGAGCTTTCCATGAGAACTTCACCCGAAATAAAGATGATAACGAGTTCAGACATGTTGAACGGTCCCTTTTCCAAATCCACCTGGCCATCCACGTCACCCACAGTGACATATCTTTTGGAATTTGTTTGCCGATTTCCAGGGAAGCCCTCCCCTTACCTCGCAAAACTGGCGCTATTGGAAGTCCTGCTGGCCCCGCCTTGACAAATGATCTTGCAAATTGCCTTCATAGCGATCAAACTCAAGATATCCTCGGTACTCCTGGGCAGAGGATTGTATGGCATGCATACCTTCCCCTATGGACGGATCGAATTGGATACCAGCAAGAAAGGGCTCAAAGGCTTTAGCTTAGCTACAAGGGTGTGTGCCTGTTGCAAGGGCCACCGTTTCCGTTCAAAAAGTGCTGTCTTTGTTGTTGACCAATTGCTGTTCCAACATGTTCCGACCAAATTTTGGTGATGCTAACCTGTCCCACCGCTGAGAAATCTCACCTGGGAGGTCCTCACACCGTCCACACGAATTCAAAGTGCATTCAGAACGCATCCAAAGCGCATTCGCATGATCACGCGAATGCCCAAAACATCCCAAAAGAACTGTATGAATTCGTCCAATTAAAACATCCAATAAAATACGATTGAATGATGAGAATCATCCATGGTTGAGCACACTTTGAGGATGTCTACCGTTGCCATGTCGTTGGGCCCCTTTTGAGCTGCCACTGGCCTTGTGGTCGATGAAGGCTCTCCGCAAGGGAACCACCAAGGGATGACGCAACCTGCCGCAGGGCTAGGCAGTTCTCAGATGCCACCCATGGTTAACGATGCCAGCCATGCTGGTTACCTGTGGGGAAACATTATCAAATTGGGTGACCAATGGCTGGCTAAGTATTAAAAATGGGTGGCCAAAGGTTTGGGGAAACATTGTCGTGGCTAATGAGGGCTTCTCAAAAAATGGTGACCCCAAAATGGTTTGTTTACTATCAGAAATGGTTCGGAAACTGGACGATTTGGGGGGTACCACAAAAGCTTGAGAAACATCCAATAATGGTTGGTAGCCATCGTGCTTATATTCATGTTTGGTTTGATGATGAACAATCATTATGGCTGCTACCTGAAGCTATCAAAAAGCGCGAGAATACTGGTGATTGACAATGGCAAACTATTATGATGGTGGATGACAGTGGGGAGCCATCATGGCAACAACGGTAATTAATACAATTTTGACGTGACAAATCTTGATGATAAGTAGGCATGGTTGCCAAAGCTTCGTAGATTCCCAGTGCTGGGCGGCTAGTCAACAGCCGGAGCAAGAGCAAGCAGCTATTCATTCGACTCGTCAAGCCGCGGTTGCTGAAGATTCTCATTATGAATCAATTCCCTAAAAGGAAGAGAACATGAAACCGAAAGGAAAATTCTACTGCAAGATCAATACTAGTTCCTCGTATCAGCCAGAACCAGTCACCGTGAGTTGTGGTCAGCCGTCATTCTCAAGATGAGTCTAGAGATGGCTAGTGACACGCGATGAAAAATCTAGTCAAACGCCTACTGTAATTCAAAACATTTCAAAACAACTATGAAATACTGTTTGGCTAAAGCTATGTTTCGGTGCATGCAAAGGAGACCCTCCAACATCGCATCGGGAAACAGTAGTGCTTCAACCAGCCAACCCTGCCAGCTCCCCACAGTTTGGGCAAAACGGTTCACGCATGTTGACGCTTTGGCACACCATCCACGCGAATCCGTGACCCACGATCATCGAATCATAAACCATGTTTGAAAACAATGATTGGCTTACCCATCATGAAAGACATGAACATATTAAACCTGATTAATCGATTAACCAATTCCATGCATTTCTGGTCGGTTCCCTGCCAGGCCAATCACCATCAAGTGATCAACCCAGAGTCCCAGCTTCCCCGCCTCAAGTGCAGCACCACTTCCTGAATGAAGCCGGGCATGCCATGGTGCGACTGATTGAAATCGAAGACTTTCACCACACAAGGCTTGCCTTCATACCTGGGGCGGAGTCGGATCCTGGGGTTTGCCGGTGCCAAGGGCAATTCGTGGTTTCTCAAAATGGGGAACCCCATGAAATGGTTGGTTTATTACGAATGATGATTGAGAAAGGATGATTTGGGGAGTCCCTTACTTTGAGAAACCACCAATTGCTTTACGGGCTTCAAGCATGAACTGCCCGCTCGCGGCGCAAGAGATGTAATGTCCACAACGCTGGGACATTCCAACACAGACCTTTGGACATTCTCACGGGCCTGTGAATCGCCTGCGGCCTGTGAAAAAAATGTGATAGAATGTGCATACACTGGAACGCACGTTAATTGTCACATCATTTGGAAAGTCAATTGCCAGTAGGTATATCACCTGTAAGCTGGGATGTTTACCATAAGCTATTGGTAAGTCGAATTAGCAAGGGAATCACCTCAAACACGCCATGCACCCCGTTGGCCAGTTGAACGTTTGCATGGGCAAGGGTGATTCAGTGGAACAAGTTCAGGGATTCCGTTGAAGGATGGGTGCCCTATGAAAGACCTGGGATAGGAATTCCATAATTGCACATCAACTTCCCTGACAGTTTTTGTCTCTGCACACAATGATGATGCTCTCTC
Source organism: Symbiodinium kawagutii (assembly GCA_009767595.1). NCBI lineage: Eukaryota > Dinophyceae > Suessiales > Symbiodiniaceae > Symbiodinium > Symbiodinium kawagutii. The sequence continues at coordinate 649,058 of VSDK01010772.1, read as the reverse complement.
GGATGTCCAATTCCTACAAATTGTAAGATATCATAACATGTCACTGGCAAAGGATCCGGTGGATCCCTGCTGCAAAACCGCGGTTCAGAAGCCAAGTTACGTCATCTCATAAACCGCATGCCGTGCTCCCTGCTGACTCAAACGTGTGGCGTCTTTCAGCTGGTTTGGATCCTCACTCAGAATGGGAACCCAGGATGCATCCACTCGACAGGTCGGCTTCGGAAGGTTTCGAAATCGCACGGGAGGAAGTGAAGTTAGCTTGGAAGTTTCCAGGGGGAAGTCTTGTTGAAGTTAGCTTGGAAGTTAGCTTGGAAGTTAGCTTGGGAGCTCTCGGAGGTCTAGAGCTTCTGTACATGGGATTCCAAAACTGATCAAAATTGGCTGGTTTCGCTGGCTGGTGAAACCACAAAACTTAGTCTGGGATGATTCTGGGGTTCGCACTTGCGAACTACAAAGCACATCCCCTGACGTTGAGGCCCAACAATCGAAGTAGTGGAAAAAAACTTGTTTATTCCACAATCTTCCCCAAGTCATTAGATTCCGGCTGCAGAGGTCATTGAAGAAAATAATCAAATCCATGTTTCCAAAAGTTGTGAGCAAACACTGCGTGTGTGGATGTGTGCTTCTGGTTTTTTGCATTTGCGCGTCTGCCTCCGAAATTGGGTGTCTTGAAAACCATCCGACCGCAACCGTTTCTCTTCGGCGCAGGAAAGCTCCGTTGGGCGGGGACACCCATTCTTCCATCCTTGTGACCTTTGTCTCAATATCTTGGGAAACATCCACTAATCTTGGTTATCAAAGGCTATCCTGCGTTCCTTCTCATGCATTTTTTCTAATTACTCGACTCTTTCTTGAGCCTGCTGTCAGACAATATGTCAGCTATCTTGCCGTTGGTTCCTTAATCCCCAGGTCTGGTGATAGGTATGCCTACTGCTGGACCAAATTCACGGGTGAGGGAGATTGAAAGCCAACATCAACAATGGGATATGATCAAAACCAGGGGAAAGACCAGCAACGTGAAACGGGGAAGTCATCGAGTGATGATCCCTCAACAGCCATCAATGATCCAATTATGTAGTGAAACCATCTTCAATGTCCACAAGGCAACTGGGATTTCCAAACCTAAACATTCAAAACCATCATTAACTATGATTAACCATCATTGGCCATCACTGATCATCATTGAGCATCCAATTCTTCTGCGCCAAGGTGCGTAATGAGAGATGCTGATATTGTTGTCCAGTACCTGCATTACCTGCGACTGCTCCTTTGGCGGCCTAAGTGGGAGAGCCAGTGGAACCCATAGACCACATCGATTGAAAACATGCGAATAGCAGCAGCTAGCACATGTTCTTGATAATGATAATTGCTTGGTAACAGTCGATTCATCACCTGCATATCAGTGGCAAATCATTTGCATGCAAATTACTAACATATATACTGGAAAACAGTCCAGCCATGAGACATGTTGAATTTCAAAGCTGACAGAACACCACAAAAAGCCTGGAGAACGGCAACACCTCTCTCGTGCTCAGAATGTTTGGTAGAGAACTTAATGGTAAACAGTTTGGTGACTCTAGTTGATGAAGTGGCAAGCCGGCACTCGAAGTGCAAGCAGTGGTCATCGAAATATATCAAAACAGATCCGGCCATGCAGCAAAGGGCAAACGGTTGTTTTGTCAGACATTCGGCCTCCGTGTCCTAATGTGTCCTTTTATGGCTCAATTTAAAAAAAAGATCCATATCCATAGCTCCCGTAATCACAATGGTGAGTCCCACATAGTTGGTCATTATCCCCTAGTATTGTTAGTTATCATCCCCTATTATTAACCATTATTATCCCCTATTAACCATCATGGACCAATGGTGAGAGCCTTTAACACGAATTTTCGCATCTTGGGGGAAAGCCATGGCCACACGGCTGAGATGTTGCAACTTGTTCCAGCAGCCCCAATGGATGCCCCTTGTTGTTGGCAGATGCATCGATGATCATCATGTATCATCATCCTCCCTCTTCGTCCTCCTCCTCATCATCATCCTCATCTTCATCATAACCATCGCCATCACCATCATCATAACCATCGCCATCACCATCACCATCATCTTCATCATCATCATCATCACCATCACCATCACCACCATCACCATCATCATAACCATCGCCATCATCTTCATCATCATCATCATCACCATCACCATCACCATCACCATCATCGTAACCATCGCCATCACCATCACCATCACCATCACCATCACCATCACCATCACCATCATCATCATCATCATCATCATCATCATCATCATCATTCATCATAATTGTCGTCACATCAAACGATCGGCTGCAATAAAGGCACAACCGCGACAGTTGGTAGGCTAGCGTTTTGTCCTGAGAGAATCAGCTGGATCAGCTGGTACTCGCAACTGAGTGCGGACCATGTGCGGCCCTGGCAAGCTACACAGCAACAAGTGTGTGAAACGGACTATTTTAGGTACATTGTGCTCACTGTGATCATTGTGATATGTTGTGATCATCATGAGTGGATGCCGCCAAGTTTGTTTTCAAGCAGATCGACCAATCAAGAGCAGAAAGAACACATTGGCAACTCTTGCTGAAATCAGCGTGTCTTAGGGTATGCCTTTTTTCTTGTTGCTCGAATCACCGCTTGCTCATGGCCAAACTTCACATTGAGATCGAGGTCTTCATCGCAAGACTGGTAGCATTTGGATGTACCAATCCTCGTTCCCACAATTTTTGGAGAGACCATTTGTTATTTTTCGGACAAATTTCTTCGCTGGTCAAACCCGAAATGGTCACACTAAAATGATTTCTGAGTTGCCCTCACCGCCATCTACAAGAGCCCATCAACTATTTACAAGAGCTAGAGCTTGTCAACCTCCCGGTTGGTAGGTGCTATTTCCCATGGAACTATGCTCATAAATTAGCATCACCAATACGGCTATGAGTCAAAACCCTGTTACCCCTGGTTCCCCATAATATTATCAATCATTTTCCCTATATTAATCATTGGTGATCCCCCTCTCTATGGTTCAATAAATATCGACCCAGCCATATGAAGCAGCAAGCTGCTACAAGCTGCTGTCTACACTACCAGCTTGGCTTCTCATCGGCTGTGGGTACCTTGGTACCCTGGACGTTCCACGAAATGACAAGTCACTCGTCTACCTGCCCGGCTGTGAGCTGCTATCCGACTGTTTTATCATTTTTTGCATGGCTAATATGGGTGTTTCTCAAGTCATAGGGGTACCAGTTGTCATCCAATTTATGAACCCTCAATAACCCAACCATTAACTTTGGGGTCCACCACGGGCCCATTCCCACCGGAACCACTTCTCGGCACGTCCCAGGTGCCACAAAGCCCCTCAAAGTGGGCAGCAGCTCGGGGGCAAGGCGATCAGCTTTGCGGCAGAGATCTGCCATCTTCTTGAAGAACTCGCGGGTCCTTGGTGTGGACACCGACTCGTTGGTATCGGGAAGGGTTGAATGACCGAGTGATGCTAAAAATTTGCTGAAATGTATTTTGAAATATGCTGTAAATTATGCCAAGTGAATCTCTGCTGCATGGACGCTTAATCGACTATATAAATGATATAAATGGATGGTTCCTTGATGCTCAATGGACGGCCAATTTGTGTTGGATGGATGGTTCTTTGATGGTTACAGAAATGGATGCATAACGATGGTGAATGATAATTGCACAATGGTCGTGCCAAGGCCATTCATGAATCTATGATTACCCGTGGCCCATGGGCGATCAGGTTCTGCGTGAAATATGTGGCAACCCACTTCCCAAAAGCACAAAGAATGCAATGGAAAGGTTTGCAACGGCTTACAACCAACCCACCATCTGGTGTATAGGGACAGCACTCCATACCCCTGATTGACTAGACCAACTAGTTTCCCTTGTTCTTGCTGCTACTTGCTGCTACTTGCTGCTTCTTCCATACTTCTGCATGAGGGTGCGGTCTTGGGAGATTTGTCCAACCCATAAAAAACATACTGTAACTGAGAATTGGATAATGACCGGGTGCACTTCCTGCAAGCTACCCATACATGTCAAACCAGAGGCTCCAACCAAGTGCGCTGTTCCCATTCGGCGAGTTGTGGTCATGCTGTCAGAGGCTCATGAATATCTAGCGAGTGGACTTTGTTTCAAAAGTGGTAGTGCCATCTAGTACCCAAAAAAGACAATTCATCGTCTGCACCGAAGTCCAAAATCACTAAGGAATCCAACCCAATCGACGTATCCCATCGCTCTGAAGCCAAGAGGCTCTCTCTTTTCAAGCTCGCGAAACTTGTCCCGCTCCCTTTGGAGAAACTCCAGGTGGCTTTCCCCATGCGCAGACGCTCCTGTGACCATTGGGTGCTCTGACTTCATTTCTGGCTTCGTGCCCCATCCCAAGTGCAACAGTGCGCGATATGACAAGATGGCATTTCGGGCCTTTTCTAGTCTCAATGCAATCTGTTCTACGCCATTGTGTCACCGCAAACGCGGCTTCAAAGGCACCAGATTGTTTCTTTGCTCCTATGTTTTTTTGGTGAGCCCTACTTGTGTGCAGGTTTGGGTTCCCTGCAGTTTGGCAGGTTCTTTCCCTTCAAAGACGCCTTTTTCCCTGCCTTAACACCGACAGCTTGAACACCCGCTTCAAGCATTGACAGAGATTAGTGGTCAGCTTTCCCCAATGTTACTCCTCTCACCTGATCCAACCATCATGAACCATGAAGCCATCAAGTTGACAAGCGGTTGACTCTCAGCTGGAAATGCATGTCCTCAATAAGCGCTGGTTAATGGTGAAAAACACCGGTTAGCAGTTAGCAATGATTGCAGTACCGGATAAATTTGCATAGTCATAGGTGTTAATGGTGAACCATGGTCAATCCAGCGTCTTGACCCCACCTTGACTCTCCAACTCCAGCTGGTTCTGAAACTCCTTGGGGCAGCTGTAAGCACAAGCTCCCAGTTTCTAGTGCTGGCAAGGTTGAAGCAGTCCCAATGAAGCGATACCATGTCTTCACAGGAAGACGAAGCGCAAAATCCATCAACCGTGACCGTGCTAAGCTGGGAGCGGCATCAGAACTTCTCATCTTGGTCCTGCTAGAGACTACCTGCGGCCACACATGGACATCATAAGGGGGTCACAAACAGTCAACAATCAACATCAACGTCATACAGGTGAAATTGAACTCGGGGGGTCCCTGGTTGCCCTGGGTGGTTGGACCTCCCCTGAGACAAGCTCAGTGTCAGAAGGGTCTAAGGACAGCCCGGACGTGCTGTTGGCTGACTCTGGGAGAGCATTGTGCTGGGTCCCCGATCCGGGGATCTCCGTTAGCGGAAGCGACGCACCACATGTGGCCATCTGACCTGTCGTGAATCCAATTGTTTGGGCGAGTGCTGGCACGACAGGTCAATGCATTCACCACCTGCAACCCCAAAGCGACTTGGAGTTCCAACGGGTGCGCTGAGGAGAGTGAATGGAAACCATAACCAAGTAGAAGAGCATACCAAAGCCACAGATTCATTGTCTGTTTCTTTGTGCGGGTGCATGGGCGTTCTTGTCAGCCAAACATCCCAAGCAGCCCCAGCCTGAAAGTGCTGCTTCGCCAATGACTTTTTCAGTTCCTCCAGGTTCAACCTCAGGCTGATCAGCGCGAAAAGCGTGTTGACCATTTGTTGCTGATCGTGATTTACCAATGGATGATGATCACAAGTTGCGTTCCCAGTTCATGGTGTTCTTTTGGGGTGCCCCTGGACCTTGATTCATCTTCATTCGATTCGCTTTTCCCCCCAGATTCCCCAGCAACTTGAACATACTTGAACCAAAATTTCACGGGCGGATGGCAAGGTTTGCCAACAGCACCCCTCTATGCCAACCGGGTTCCGAAGCCGAACGATGATGCAATGTGGGTTTGGCCACTGCTCGCCTGGCAAGTTAGGGGTGTGAGACATAAGTGTTGTCATGGCTTACCCACCGCTATTAACCACCATAAATCAACTTGACCATCATGAACTCATACTTCGCCCAGCTCCAACATCACCTCCATCATGGACTCCTAAACCATTCCTGGTACTGAGGGACCCATGGCAGGTTGGTAGATCACCACCATGGCATGCCACTCCCCACGCAGCGGCAGGGCCCTTGCTTGGCCCAGGCGCTGGCTGCCCTCCGTCAGTTCCTCCACCCATTGCCGAGCGCTTTCCATTGCGTCGATGCGCTGGGCACCTCGTGAGTTTTCAATAGGAAACCCATGGAGAAACCCATGGAGAAACCCGTGAAGAAACCCATGGCAACACTGCGTTTCACCATGTTTCACCAAGTTTCACCCTGTTTCACCAGCTATTTTATCATGATTTTCGATTGTCAGGTTAGCGGTCGGAAGGCAAGTGGAGCTCTGGCCCCAACTGGGAGGTCACAACCATGGCATACGAGCTGGCAATAGGGGATAATCAGCAAGAATCATAGGGGACCTGGCATCACTAACCATCCAAGCTTGAAATGGGTAGTTTTGTCATGGCTTGGGGATTTTCACCAGCGGTGAAGGGTTTTGATTCACGACCGTATGGTGGTTTCTCAAGCCATAGGGGTACCCCAAAACTGGTTGGCTTATCACTATACATGCTTCATATTTGATGATTTGGGGGGAAAATTTTGGGGGCACCCTATTTTGGGAAACACCCTTATTGCGGTGAAGTCAATTCCGATAAGGACCATTGATATGGAGAAACGGCTGGGTCCATATGGGGAGCTGGGTCATGGCCAATCATCCTAAAGCCATGGGCAGTAGTAAACCCATCCCAGCAACAAAGACTAGGGGATGGGTACTGGCCCACAGCCATACATGATGGCTAGTGATCAGCAACTACTTGTACTACCACACGTCACCATAAAACAGCGCAACATGTTCCTGGCCTACAGGCCCCCGGCTAAACCATTGATTTGCAGTGGGCATCTGGCAAACCAATCTAATACCCTAATCCCACGTCCAAACCCTTCTAATCCCAAAAAACCCTATTAAAATCTCCGTTTTACCATCTGATAGCTGACCAAAAGTGATTGTTGGCCAAAAAATTTGGCCAATGGAGGGCTTGCTGTAAGCCCTCCAGTGATGGTCATTGGAAAGGATCCCGGTGCTCCGCGCGCAGAGCCGCTCGCACCTCCGTGCCAATGGAAGGCCTTGCTCCGAGCGGTGCTGGCTGCATCAATGAAGCCCTGACACAGCAGACATGGGACGGACAGCCTGCTGGTAAGCAGGGCTACGAGCACCCTGTTTTTTCAGCATAGGATCTGCTTATTGAACACCATGAATGGATGAACGGTAAGTAAGCGAGATCAAGTAAGCGATTAAGTAAGTAAGTGTAAGCGTAAGTGAAAGTGCAAGTGTAAAAGTAAGTAAGTAAGTAAGTAAGTAAGTAAGTAAGTAAGTAAGTAAGTAAGTAAGTGAGTAAGTAAGCAAGCGAGCAAGCAAGAGTAAGTGGGTGAGTGAGTGAGCAAGTGAGCAAGTAAGCAAGTGAGCAAGTGAGCAAGTGAGCAAGTAAGCAAGTAAGCAAGTGAGCTAGTAAGCCAGTAAGCAGGTAAGGAAGTGAGCAAGTAAGCAAGCAAGCAAGGAAGCAAGGAAGCAAGCAAGCAAGCAAGTAAGCAAGCAAGCAAGCAAGCAAGCAAGTGAGCGATTAAGTAAGCAAGCAAACAAGCAAGGGATTAAGTAAGTAAGTACGTAAGTAAGTAAGCAAGCAAGAAAGCAAGCAAGCGATTAAGTAAGCAAGCAAGCAAGCGATTCAGTAAGTAAGTAAGTAAGTAAGTAAGCAAGCAAATAGTAAATAGTACAGTACTACGTGAGGTCAATAGATGGAGCACATACCCTAGGAGTAAAGTAATGCAAATTGCATGTAGTAAAGATACAGTCGATGCAATTCAGGAAGCAAAGAGTGAATACGGAATAAGTGATGGACAGAAGTGTACTGATGCAGCTAGGTACAATGTTTACCACCCAGCTGAACTCAAGCGGTACACTTCTATGAGCCCGAAAACTCTTTCCCAGATCTTTTCGAGGTGGACTATACTGGGGTACCCTCACTGAGTACTCAGAGTAATTAGCTATCATGTAAGTAGGCTTACAGGAAATCACATGAAATCACCAAGTAATTTGAGTTCACTCTCCCATCATGACTTTGGAACATCAGGGGGGCTCAATGCCCAAACCAGAATTGTTGATCATCCCTCAAACATGAAACACGAGCTTGGAGGCGCAGGAAGCTCATATTACATGTGGCAGTCATGCATCAATCCCGAGTACATCTCGCGGTTGACTGAGCAGCAAACGGCATGCATGCGAAATTACCCATATAACAAAGGAGTCAGTATTGGAGTGCTCCCTTGCTTTAACGGCCCTGTTCTGTCCATCCCAGGAAGATTCGGTACCGGATTGCAACCACACCAAGCATATCGGCTGGACCACAAAATGATCTGAAAGCCCAGATGATGGAACATCCACCATGCTATCAAGTTCCTAGGCAATCTAGGTCTACCGGGCAGGTTCCAAAGGTTCAAGAGTTGCACCAACGGAAACCGTCGTCGCCGCCTCCAACTGCTTAATGGCATCGTTTCGTGCGGTATTTCCTGAGTCGACCAACTGGGTGATGAATTTTTGGCAATCCATTTCCCTGAGACCATCGGTCTTGCCCTAGAACGTAGAAACCCAGGATTGATGGGGAAGGGAAAACGCATCGAGGACCCATGCGGAGTTTGGCAAAACCAGCCAAAATGAGGATGCAAATACGACCAGGTGAGACCATGAGTCTACCGGAGTCGACTCCACCGCCAAAGATGGCAAAAACAAGTTATCGAACATAGTATATATAATATATATTATACAGATAACCAATGTGGCAACGCCAAGCTTGGGTTGAGGAGTCAAGTAGCGCTCTTCAATTTTCTGGTCCAGGATTTCCTGGTTCTGGTTCGTGTCCATCTGCGGCGAAGCATTTCGCAGTGCCAATTGAACCTGAGACGGGGCTTTGGATGAGGGATGGTCCAATAGCTGGCAGGCACGATAGTTTCTTTGATGGGCTCATAACCGTATTCACAACCATGATCTACAGAGTACTTGCAGCTTTGATGAAGATATATGGTGGATCCTACGGCATGCGGCCCACAACCATGTTCCAGACTTGACCTTGACCACTGTCTACGACACCGACTATCAAACCATTGAGGCTGACCATAGTGTCCGTACACCATGCATCACAACGCGACCAGCATCTTGTCTCGTCCCAACTGTCAGCAGGTGGTAGCTTTGGTTCCACTGATCCTCTCACATTCTTACACAAGTCCAGCACAAGTCCGGACGCAACATGAATGAACAACATGAAAAAATACAAAAAATGAAACAAACACACTGACTAGGCATTACCAAACCTTGGGAATTCTCCAGCTGCCACGGTGGCTCATCAACCACAGCATTGGATCCCGAACGCAGCAGGGGATCCCCCGACGTGCCTTTTCAAAGCTGTCATAGCTTTTCTTGGCCCAGGTCCTGAAGGCACTGCAGACTCATCAAAACAGGACCCATCACAGGCAAACCATTTACCTATCGATCCATCTGTACGAGTACTGATCTATTTGTTGATCTGTACGTTTATTTATGGCATGAAGAAAACTTTATTCGAATTATGTGCGCGTGAGTGTATGTATATAGATCTACAGACGGATAGATGCATGGATGCATCTATGTGTGCCCCAGCCAGGCTCACACGGTATCTTTGCATCCAACTACAAGTGGCAAAGGGCCACTGCCAGCGTGGTTTTACACACATCCCAAGCGCATAACTGCGGCTGAGGCTCCACCAGCGGTCTGCATGGTACCACGCCTGGTGCATCGGTGCTTGGAGAAAGCTGCTTCTTCACTGAAAAATCGGAAGTCAAAAATTCGGCCAAAGGGATCTCTTTACCTGGTTTACTATGGTTTACTCATGTTAGATCTTTGATATCCAACTCATAGCTACCTGGATCTACCTGGTCTCTCCACAATGCCTCGCAGCCCGCCTCGGAGAGGTACTGCGCCTTCTTGAAGAGCTGCTTCCACGGCGTGTCGCTGGGTTCTTGGAACATGCTGATGATGCTCCAACTGGCAGCGAGCGAAGTTTTCGACTCAAAGAAGTGACGCTTCGGTTCGCATCACGAAGGTGACTTCTACGTCTGTGGCTCGCTGCTTCAAGGAGTGCTGAACTCCGGGGGGTTGTCTCTCTATCACCGCACGGGTGTGGCAAAAGTGTTTTTCCTCCCTATGAAACATGAACATTGTCTGCACGTTTCTGCATCGATGTTTCCCGCACCCACCAAACAGGCTGCGGGGCCTGGTGGGGTCCCTCTCGGCCAGGGTGACCCACAAACCCTGCTGCACTTCCATCCGCAGCACCTGTGGCACTTCAGCAGCGTCAAAGAAAAGGGCAACGCCATCTTGACACATAGCGATTGTAGTCCATCATAATTACCTGAACCTCATGAAGCTATTTCGTGCACTACTGAATTGCGGATGAAAATCAACTTAGGTACCATTCCAATCTCGCCAATGTAATTCAGCAGCCTTGTCCCCTCAAGAGCTGCTACTCCATTAACTTCCCATTGAGCTTATGTAGGGCATATCCGTACCCAGGCGTACCCTCACTGATGGTGTCGGACACGCAGGTCCCCGGCGCGCTACCTCAGGGGCTTCGTCGGTGGTTTGCACCACCACCAGCGGGCTTCCACTGCTGGAACCTGCCAGGAAATGGATGCAAGCGCATGGGACCTGGGCCTTGCTCAAGCCATAGGGGACCCCCCCAAGTCATCTTTTATCAAAGGTTTATAGTATAGCTTGGCGTACCCCTATGGCTTAAGAAACCACCACATCATCAGCCGAAATGGGATTGTGACCTTTTGTGACATCCTGTGACAATCCATTTCTATAGAGATACAACCTGCACAATTTTAAAATATTCCAGTTTGATGCCAGATACGCAGCAACGCTGAAAGTACATTATGGACATGGCCCCCAGTGCCACTCATGAAACGACCATGCTGAAAAAACCTAGCACTATTCGGGCAATTGGGGACGACCACGGAAACAACAACAGAAACAACAACAGAAAAAAACAAAACAAAACAAAAAACAACAACAGCAGCAACAACAGCAACAACAGCAACAACAGCAACAACAACAACAACAACAACGACAACGACAACGACAACAACAACAACAACAACAACAACAACAACAACAACAACAACAACAACAACAACAACAACAACAACAACAACGATGGCAACTACGACGAATAGTACTGATGCTGCAGCATCCGCAGCAACATGCTAGTGGATGTCATCAACTATGAAGCAACCAGCCAACCAGCCATCCCTTTCAGGTTTTCGCCTGAAGGTCGACGCTGGACTGGCGGGGCGCACGGGTCCACGCCAGCTGTGGCCTGCTGCCAGGTGGCTGAGGCGGTGGCTTGTTGCTATACTCAGTTGGGGCACTTGTATGCAATTGTCGCAGTAAATTGGCCAGTAGTTGGGCCAACTGCGATTTGCAAAGTGCTTGTTTGTTTTTGATCCGAACGGCCCTTCACATCTGACTGGCTGAATTGCGACCATAGGATGTTCCAATGACCATATTGCCATAACAGCTTCCATCGTGACTCTATTGAAGTTGGACATGACTAGATTGTCAATGAACTAACCACTGCTGAAGAAACAACAGGTCGCTGGTGATAGCTTACAAGGAATGTCGGTAGTATACATACAAAGAATCAAGCTTTCCGGGCTTGAAAAGGTCGCTCCATGCTGCTCCCAAATTGGTGACAACACGTGACAACTAATTGCCCAAATCTGTGCATGGTGACTGCGCAAGATAGAAATAGCTCCACCGGATCTATGAGAATCTATCTCTCCCAAGCAGACCAAGTCACCCAGAAATCGCTGACCCCGAACTTGGTCTGGAAGGTATGCCCCCATCGCTGCGTATCCTCACACGCAGCTGCGCAGTTTCACAAGCCCGAGAAACTGTTTCTTCATGGTACTCTTGGGCCTGGTCGTTGCCAAGTCAACATGTAAAACTGGCAGCCAGTCGTTTCAGGGCTCCCCAAAAGTTCCTGATGAATTTCCCGATATGAAGAATTTTGTGTATGTAAGTCCTTATTAGGAACCTCTATTAGCCCCCTATTAGGAACCTAATAACCCTTATTAAGAGACCAAGTAGCGCCTACGACGACTCTTTAATAGCTCGGCCCCCAGGAATTGTTCCAAGCCAGCCGTTGGCCGGTCGCTGCAGTCATTGGGGCCCGCTGGTCGCCCACTCTGGCGGCTGCGCCAAGTGGCAGACAGTTCGGTGCAGAGCTCTCCTTCTGGTTGCTGTGTCTCCGCAACCGCTCCTGCACCCCCATGGCGCATCCAAGTAGTCCCCGTGTCGCATCATTTCCATGTGTGCATGCTATGCATCCATTGGTGCTTACAGGTGCTCACCATCTCTCAAACCGGTTGGTCTCTGCGCTTGCGTTACATTGTGTCGGTTAATGATAATCAGGAGGTGATCCATTCAGGCATATCTGTCGATAAGCGTGGCGCAGACCACCTTCCGCTAGGTCCATCTCTTGAAGTGGTGTTTGTTGGCCACGAGCGCAACCCCTGTCGCTACCAGATCAAAGCCACCTGGGTGCTTCGAAACCGTCCAAAAAAAGGCATGCAGTGCATTTGGGGCATCCTGATTCAACGGCCGTGGGGGGTTGGCGAATTTAGAATCACATCTGCATTGCGCTGCGTTGCAAGCTTGGGAAAATGACTCAAGTTGAGTTGCAAACACATTGAAAATATTTGAACATCCTTGATTTTGTGGGCACAACGGGATTGGAAGACATGCTTGCACAATCTGATCTACAACCTTGTAATTGGTGGAGATTTTGTTTATGGTCTACAACCATATTGTTTATGGTGCAAAAACCTTATTTGTTTATGTGGGACATGCGGATTTGCAGGAAACCATAGGAAACCCCTTGGCCCCTTGGATGTCTCCTGCTCCGGCCCTAGTGGCTGGATCGATCGCAGGTGGTTTCTCTGGGCTCGAGCTGCTTTGGCCAGCATCCACGGTCGATGCAGGGTTCAAGCCTGGTTGTGGCAGGGGGGTCTCCCAATTTCCACCCATACTTTGGGGGGGTGCAATTATCAATCCAAAATGCCATATTCAGAGCCAATTCTTGTTTCCCGACTGCTCGAAACAAAACAAGAATTCTGCGTCCGGAATGTTCTGGAATCCTCTTGTTTCCCAGTTGTTCAATCATGGAATCCAAGGATACCCCAAGAAAACGACTTTCAGTTCGCATCCCCACCTGCTGCTTTTGTGGGCGAAGCCTCCTGATGGGCCTCCACAGGTGCAAGCTCTTTTTGGCAGCGTTTGCCGTGGTGGGTCTTCTTTTTGTAACCCTCCTGATCAGCGACGGCACCTCCACTGCATGCTGCTGTCCCATGACACTTTTCTGTTTGTATGTTATTCTGGTGGAAGCCCGCCGTAGCAGGAGCTGAGATACGTTGTGCATAAAGACCCGTTGCCCCTTCAAAGGAACCATGAACGAGGAATGCTGCCAGCATCAGTGGTGAATGGCTGCAGTTCCAAAAAATCTGCAGGCACATCAATCTGTTGTGACCTGCCAGAGAAGCTGGCATCAAACGATATGCCTGTCATGCTGTGGAGCCTACTGCATCCATCGGTCCTTCTGCCACGTTGCGCACATTTTGCAGCAGTAGCCTCGCAACAGCGTCGAGATATGGAATGGTCAACGTGAATCCACCTGATGACCATAGGTAACTACCCACTATAATCAACCAATCAATCAAGCGCTTGAACTCGAGAATCATTGGTGTCTCAATCAAGTATCATCAGTTCATCTATGATCAACATGCATCAATGACAACCCTCAACAAAATTGCTAACGTTACCCATAGGAAATCACACCCAACAACGGTGGGGACACGAAGCCCCCACCTGACAACCAACAACTATGCGCAGTGCTCAACAAACCCAACCGTGGCCGCCCTGCTCAAAGGACTACGGTTGGCAAACCCTACATCCCTTTGCGTACCATCAGTAACCGTTCTATACAGTATATATGATATATAGGTGTACATAAGTATATATGACATATATATATATATGTGTGTGTACATATTCCTGTTATTGTTTGATTGATATTCTGGCTGGTGCTTTCAGCCCCTATGAAAAATATCAGTCAACCATAGTCAACCAATCATTTGTGTATCACTACCAGGGAAAGTTGAAATATGTTTAAAACCACCAAGCAGCATTGTTTGATGTCATAACCCCATACAATTGATGGCTAGCTTGACCCAACTCGCCACATCGACGCACCAGCAAACAGGGCGGTGGCCGCTGCCCGCCGACCCGGGGCCTTCAAACTCCTGTACGAGTTCATGTTCCAAGTAATTGCCTCGGTGGCACTGAACGAAGCAACTTGATGGTGAGCACAACTATTGTAGATATTATCGAAAAGATCATGGTTCATAGTTAATAACAATCAACTGAATATACGATTAAGTTGTCACATCAATATCTTTATGAACAAATCACTTAGAATATATATTATAAATGTAATATATGTGGAATAGTTGATTCCAGTGTAAGTTACCTACTTAAGAGGGTGGAGGCTTGGAAAGTGAGTGCTGGTGAAAAGAATGCTTCCCCCGGCCAAATTACATTCATACGCAAAGGGCAAGCATCCGTGCAAGCACATGCCCGCCAATGCCCAAGTGACAATGAGATGTTGCCGCAAACAGTCAAAGAGACTAAATAGACTAAGGTGGGGAGCAGTGGATCATGAGAAATTGTTTGAAAAGGGCTGGCATCCTGGTCATCAATGCAGCGACTTCTATACTCGAAAGCGTCTGCTCTCCGTGACTTGCGAATACCTGCAAATGTGCATACAAAATACGAAGTATGTATACAAATATTTGATCTTATATATATATATATATCAAATATATTATATATATATCTCAAATATTATATATATATATATAATACCCTCAACTACAAGCGAGGGACCTTGGGTATTCCATATTAGACCTTGTCAAGGGTCTAAAATGGGGGTCTAGAATGGTGTTACTGTTGCATCCTATATATATATCTCAAATATTATATATATATATATAATACCCTCAACTACAAGCGAGGGACCTTGGGTATTCCATATTAGACCTTGTCAAGGGTCTAAAATGGGGGTCTAGAATGGTGTTACTGTTGCATCCCCGTTCACAGATTTTTATCATTTTAGACCCCCCCTGGGTACCAGCACCTAGGGTCTAGAATCAGTTTACTTCTCGATGTCGAAATTCAAGATGTCAAACCCGAGAATGAAGTAAAATCATTTTAGACCTACTCTTGATACCATTTGGCATGAGCGATAATTGAAGCAAGATATGTACAGTGGGAACAGTTACTGTTTCTTGATTTATTGGTTGGTTGGTGATCAGTTGGTTTGTGTGATTAGCGGTTAGCTGATGTTAGCATATGTTAGTTGTAAGCTGGGTTCCATGGGGATTTGCGTTTGACGGACACAAGTTGAAATAGCTCCATCTATGTTCGACATCCATGCCTAAATTCCATTTGAAACATTGTTAAGCCATGTTAG
>VSDK01010772.1:602818-613062 GCA_009767595.1 Symbiodinium kawagutii | reverse complement strand
CCCATAAGGGCCGGACCCCCCCCGCCATTGCAGCGGCGGCTGCCCAAACGTCCACAATCAGTGCATGCTGTCAGGCGCCGCTGGTCGAGCCATTCCCGGGGCGGCATCCCTGGCAGGAGCCCAAGCAAGTGCGCATCAAGATGGGCTCGGAGCCCAGCAAAAGTCTGCCAACCTGCATGGTGTAGGGGATCTCCCGCAAGGCAGCCAACCACAGGGCAGTGCTGCACTCCGCCCATAGGATCATCCACATCGCTGTTCTCCAACAGGCGGTCAGCCCCCAAAGGAGTGCCGGGTAATGGCATGGCCTACTCTCGATGAATCCAGATCACGCTCATGCAGGCCACCCAGCTCGAAGACAAAGCGCCAGGTGGTGGCGCCCTCGCCACAACCGACATGGCGAACTGCTCTGCTGGTTGCATTCTTATCCCGCCCAACCTCAAGCTAAAGAGGGTTCTTGAGCAAATCAGTGCTTGAGCCACCAGTGTTAGTTAACCTTGGTTCATCCACCGTGGTCAGCGAACCCTGGCGAAGGCCCTCCCGCTGTCCACGGACACCAAACTCGGGGCTCTTCGTGCACGGCCCAACGCACAAATGGGATCTCAGCTCACGGCACGCCGGGCTGCAGGTGCTCTCAATGAAGCTGTCTGTTTCGGTTGGGTTGGGTAGTTCATGGTGCTTGGGCCCAGCATGAAGACATCAGTGGAGTTAAAGATGTTACAGGCTTCACCCACACCCGGATGTATGAACGAACAATATCAACTGGACCAGATTGGAGCGCGGAAATGGAGTCAGAGATGCCCTCTTTATGGAAGCCTGTTGAAGAGCAGGGGCCAAACACCTCTGCTGCATGGTGGTCCCCATGCCAGGGCCATTCCTTCTGTGTGTTTTTGTGCTGAACGCATTTCCTTTACAATTGCATGCAGACATGAATACCTATCTGTCCAGGTAAATCATGTGTAAATATCATGAGCATCGCACGCGCACATAGCTGGAGACCCAAGCGTGGACATCCCTGTTGAACCGCACAAGGTGATCCCAAGAAATGAAGGAAGAGATGTTCAAAGCCCTTGCTGTTCTTTCTTGCTCTGGTGGCTGCGGCTGTTGTTGCCCCCTGCCCTCCTTTGGGCCCCTGCTATGACGAGGCTGAAGATACCGAAGAAGGCTAAGCTGAATCTCCAGCCGCGCATGCCCCAAATCCATTGCTCCTGGGGAGCCATCGATGCGAATCAATGGTTTCCACCACTAACCGCACCTCCATGCCGCAACAGGTTAGGTACCAATTTACATCATGCTACACATGAGAAAATGGAAGTAGTTCGTGGTGGTTGCGCTGTTAGCTTGAGTGTGCTTGATTGGCATGAACATCACGGTCTTTGACTGCCAGGAAGTCGTTATTTAATCACCTACATATTGCTGACGAAGAGGTTCACAAGGACTTGGGTGTACCGGTGGGCAACCAGAGTTGAATGGGCCAACAGTTGCTCCAAGTAGGCTGAAAGCATTTTCGGCCACAGATCCTGTGGTATCAGGTGCCACAGAACCTTCTCAGTGCCTTGCACTGCCAACTAATCCAATCGGAGCTTCAAGGACGGTTCTTCCAGGCTATCATAAGCCTATGATACCCTATGTTTTAACCCTTCCCCATGCTTGACTTATAACCCCCTTATTAAGCATCGATAGCCATGGTCCAACCACTGGTTTCACTGACGCTGTCACCCACTGCTGCGCGTTTCGGGGCTCCGAAATGGGTGTGACCAGCAGACACGCAATCACCTGACCCAAGCTGCAGGCACATGACACCTGCAGCCGCCGGGAAATCCGGGAAACCCATGCCAAGAGGCGGGGTGAAAAAACGTCACCAGTTGTCACGTCAACGCCATAGGTTGAACCGGAGTGGTAAACAATGTTAACTCAAGATGGTTAATAGCTCAATTCAGGTTTCTGACACATCTAAAAAACCTCAATGCTACCTTAAACCATGATAACTCAAGATGGCTAATAGCTCAATTCAGGCTTTTTAAACCTCAATGTTACCTTAAACCATGATTTTATTTCTCAAGATGGTTATTAGCTCAATTTCGCTTAGCTGGTTTATATTGACCCACTACGAGCCATAAATCTAATCAGACTGGTTAATCGACTATTGCAATCGCTAATTGTTCATGTAAACTGGCTCCCAGTGGCTTAGTCATGCTTTATATATACTGCTGGTTTAAAATATGGTGACTAGGAATGGGGAACCAGATCGAATTGTTGTGATTGGCAATGGTCTGAATTTTGACCATGGTTGGGGGCTTTTATATCATGAAAAAAAGCCACTGCAAAGAAGATACGGATAACAGTCAACAATAAACCAAAATCCTGTTGCTGAATTGTTGGGTTTTCCATTAGTGATGATTGGTTTATATTGACCCACTACGAGCCATAAATCTAATCAGACTGGTTAATCAACTATTGCAATCGCTAATTGTTCATGTAAACTGGCTCCCAGTGGCTTAGTCATGCTTTATATATACTGCTGGTTTAAAATATGGTGACTAGGAATGGGGAACCATATCGAATTGTTGTGATTGGCAATGGTCTGAATTTTAACCATGGTTGGGGGCTTTTATATCATGGATAGAAGCCACTGCAAAGAAGATACGGAAAACAGTCAACAATAAACCAAAATCCTGTTGCTGAATTGTTGGGTTTTCCATTAGTGATGAGCAAAACAGGTCATGGGAGCCATGGCGTAACCACTAGACAATATATAGTTAAACAGAGCTTTGGCATGTAACATACCGGCAACATGCATACAGCACACACACCAATATACTGGCATACACACCTACATCAATTTATACATGTCAAAATGCTGTACGCCTGTGCATGTGTGTTTGTGCGATATCTATGCATATGGGTGTAATTATCTCTCTTTGAATATGTGTGAATGGATGTGAATGGTATGAATGTATGCACGGATTGCGTCGACATATGGGTTCTCAAAATAGGGAACCCCCGATCCATGGATCCAGTCATGCTTGGTTTATTACTATGAACGGTTCATGTTGGATGATGGGCTGGGCTTCCTCTATGACTTGAGAAACCGCCTGCTCTCAACACATCTCTCTCAATGTATGCAGTCGGACGCGGCTGCTGAAGGTGGGCGTCGGCCTTCCCAAAGGTGCTTCCGCAGTTGCTGGAGGTCGTGAGGTCCGCCACCATGGATTGAACCACCGGCACCTGCCACGTGCGCTGGTGAAGCATGGTGAACCCAGGGAACCCCTCAGAAAAGCACGACGAAGGCATCGATTCCGCTGGCACTTCCCGAGGTTTTCGATGAGTTTCTGGGAATTCCATGGATTAATGATTCGTTTCGATTGTCAGCATGAACCATTGCAATGAACCATTACGAACCATTGATTACCTCCCATAGCCTGTGGCTGATAGAAAGCCAACTAAACCCATTCGCAGCCGAGACACGATCATGGCCAACGCTGCTCCATTGAGTACCTGCTGCCAGTAGTACCCTACGACCAATGACATAGGGTTTGAGAGGATTCATGCATGAGTGGATGGGAAAAGTGTATCTGGTTGGTGGTTTCTAGTTTCTAGTTTCAAATATTGGTCAACCAACCAATGATTTATTGATAATAGGGAGAATAAAAATGCTTAAACCCACCAACCAGGTATAAAATGCCCGTGAAAATAAATGCATGGATGGATGAATGAGTCGAGAAGCGTGCAAAACTTCAAGCACTAGTTGGCATGTGAAAATATGAATCTCTGAGTGCCCGGGCGAAGTATGTATTCAGATGCGTGTGTAAGGAGGGAGAGGCACAGAATGAGAGGCATAGTTCTAACCCTGGAATGCGCATTCACTTCCCACAATCGTTCTCATAAGAATAAAGCTACTGTTAAATCGAAATAGATATAAAATTTCAAGATTTCTTTGTCGGATATAAAAGTCATTCCCATGCTGTCGGGTCATGTTTGAGATATCATTACTTGGGGCTGTGTGTAGTCCAGTTCAGATTTGGTGGTTTTCAGCTTAAAGCTGATAATAGATGAAAACACCAGCCCTTACAGGAGACAATATTGAGATATCTCATATCCGGAATTCGGGGGTTTCGACCAGAAAAGTGATCGCGTGCTCGAACCTGGAATCGTTCTCAATAGCCAGAATCGTTCTCAATAGCCAGAATCGTTCTCAATAGCCACAATCGGTCTCAATAGCCACAATCGTTCTCAACAGCTAGATGCGTTCTCAATAGCTAGAATGGCTTGTGTGCTGTGTTGGTAACTTTGTTGACAGAAGCGTTCCGAACTGAATGTGAATGTAAGCAAGGTTGAAGCAAAACCGTGAGACATTCGCTAAAAAAACATGCTTCTCAATAGATGCTACTATCAACTTTTTGGGTACTGAGTGTCTGCAGGGACTTCGGGACTGTCCCGCGGGGTGGTGCGTGATCCGTCAGTTTCTGAGCCGAATGTGAATGTTAGCGAATGTGTGGTTTAGGCACCAGTGGCCAGGAAACCAGGAACCCAAAAATTCACCAGGGACTACTTAGAGGGTTTTTTTGGCGCTGATTTGGAATCCCCAAACATTCATGATTATCAGAAACAATTGCTATCATTGGTACCAGGCTCCATGAGTTCCTTACTTGTTCCCTGTTTGGTTTGTTGGCCAACACATCGTAGCCCGATATATGTCCACTGTCCCTTTATGGGGCTGATGGGTCCTCTCGAAAGAGACAGAGGGTGTGAAAACACCAAAGGTTGGCTCAAAGCTTAGCCTTGGGGGGAAAAAGATCTTGAGCAGTGGTCACTTTGTATCACTACTTTGTTGACTGCTACCGAAGGTATAAACACAGAACTCAGGTCCCAAAAAGTTAACAGCAGCATCAGCTTTACAGAATGCAAATGTTGGCGCTAGAATAGTGTTGCTTTGTTGCAATGCTTGGATAAGCCCTAAGCTAAATCACGACGCTGCTTCAACCCATTCAAAACATTTTCAACCGCCATTCACCATGTCATTGGCAGATAGATATGTACCATTCTCACCAACCATATCATTGACACTTAAATGTGGCAGATTCAGTTTTGCCATGATCATGGATCAACCATGGCATTTGCACTTCAATGGTTGCGAACGCATCATGGCAACTTCCGCGACTCTCTGGGTCTGTTCCCCCCACACCCTGCGCCCCCCTGGCGGACCCTGAGGATGATCATCAGCGTGAAGTTGGAAATCATCGACAGTTGAAAGGTACAAAGACCCCAAAGACACGCTCCAACCTGAAGCTGAAGCTGGATGAAGCTGGATGAAGCTGGCATGCCTGGATAGTTTGCGTCTAGAGAGTGGTCAAGTCTAGCGATGTAGCCGACCGGCGGTCAAGTCTAGGCACTTGAGGGGCAGACTTGGATGGTGAGTTGTGAGAGGGGGTGATAATCCTAATGGGGAAAATAGTGACTAATTACAAATGACTTCAGTAAAATGAAAGTGGACAAGAACAAACATGACCCACCACATAATCAACGTGGATCCACTAAATATACATTTTGTAATGCATAACTATATAATAACTTAAGTAAATACCCACGTAGAATGACTATGAATGAATGACTTTTGCCCCTGTCGTTACATTGGATGTCACCGCTACACCATTCTAAACCAAATGACGTGCATCCTGGCCCCTTCTTGCAAAACATCACGAAGTACCAAGTTCTCGTGAACAAATTTCTCATGCCAATCATATGCTGGGTGCTGTCCTTTGCTGAGGCTATCCCCTTTCTCTCCAGCACTTGGCACATGTTGATCATGTCGTTTACAAGTCATTTCCCAAGGTTCGGCTGATAAGCACTGGAGTCCTTTAGCGCTTGCCGCTCTCGAGGCGAAATTTCCCGGTCGTCCGCGGAGCCGTTTACAGGTGGAAGCAGCTGGCCTGGAGTAGCCACTTCCGCGATGCCCCGCTATCCACGAAGTTGCCCCAGAGGGGCCCAGTGACTGCAGAGGCAACGCCTCCAGGAATGCTGGTGATGGTCATGGTAGATGCACACAAATAAACCACCCCTAGTTGAGCTTAAATCGCTGGGGAATGCTCGTCATTTTAGGGGGGTTATTGATACGGATCTTGCCTTCTGCCATGTGGTGAGGCCAGATTACAGGAATTCGTCCTGGCAAAGCCATAACAAGGCCCGTGGCAATGCCGGGGCCCCCAAGTTGGTGAGGCAAAATCGCCGTCGTAACCACTGTGGCATCCGCTGAATTTCCTGCGACAAAAAATCTCTTGCAGTAAATCATGAATCAGTCAGCGTTCATGCTTCACTGTTCTCATGAGAAAATCTTACTTCCGTGGCTTCAGTTTGCACGTTCCCTCAGCACATGCATCACATCTGAGCAAGTTCTGCTGAGCAAGTTCTGCTGGGATGATTGATCTGCAGCTAATATCAGTCCATATAAACTGCCGCTGTCGTCATACAAAACAATGCTTAGCAACAGTCAATGGCTGGTGTATGAACCAGCACTATCCAGCAGAATCGCATCAAGCCCATGTAAATCAAGACATATCAAGACGCAATCGATGATGAACCAACCAAGCTGTCATGATGATAAACCAACCCACATGGTTGTTTCTCTAAATAAGGAACGTTTATTCTTGTGGACGGTTTATAAACTGGATGCGTATGGGGTACCCCTATAATGAGAGACCTTGGACAGGGTTGTTAATAACAAACATTCCGTAACATTCCCCCTGTTAAGAAACCCTGTATTGGTACCACCCCACATGGATTACAACTAATGGGTGTCTCAATGTGTCTCAAACTCAGAAACATTCGACCAACCTTCAGCTGTTCGTGCACCTTGCGACAGGGCAATCATGGCCAGCCTCAGGATCGACACGCCGACAGCCGACAGCTGACCATTAACAAAGGCTCCATTGTTTTGGCTAAGAATTCTGGCTGATGACCAGGCTGACCATCAATCACAACTGATGATCAACCACAACTAATTGTCAACTAATTGTCAACCAATCATGGTCTATCTACATGACCATGATGATTTTCAACATTTATCGACCAAGAATGATCCAGAACTACAGCCACGATCAGCACTAGAATGTCAAACAACTGGCAATTGAAGCCACGCATTTTATGCATTTGTAGTGAATAGATGCCTCTGGTATCCTATGGCCAATCTTGAAGGAACACTATAACTTCCCTAAATGACATTTGAATACATTTGACTTAGTACACTCTTTGATCGCGCTCTGGCCACCAATTTTGGAGCAAAGTCTCCACTGAAATTCTTGCCGTGCCTTAAACATGGGTCGTTGCAAACCCCCTTGCTGCACAGGGGAAAGAATCTGCCAGAATCTGAACACCACAAAGTGATGCTCCCACTTCAAGGTCTATCTACCGCAACCGGTATCTACCTGGTACTTCCCTAGTTCCAAGCGAAGTTGCCAATCCCCGCAAGGCCATCACTTCACAGCTGGGCTCCCCGCTGACTAGGAGCCATGTGGAGATCCTGGGCGACCAGGCAGCTCCACCCCCAAGTGATACCCCCAAGACGCTGGGGTGGAGGGGCCCATGCAGCCGCGGCACGTGTTCCATGGCCCGGAAGGAGGAGGCCAACATCTGAATGTCCTTGGCTCAGCGACGTCCCAGCGAAGCTCTCAACTGACGGAGGTGTGGCTTAGCAGCGGCAACAGTCGTCGAGCCTTTCGAACTAAAGGTACCTTAGAACTACTACTAAGCATAGTTTACATTGGTACCGTCGCAAAAAAATATTGATTTGTAATTGATTGTAATTGTATGTAATACTGTGATTACCTTCATGGCTACTTCCGTAGGGTTTGCCCCATGTCCAAAGCTTAGGACCCAGTGGCTTCACTACAGCTTAGATCAATCTCTCAACCTCCCCGATAGATCTTGCAAAGGTCACATTTTTGCAGCTGCCGAAATCAGCCGAGTGAAAATCCATCCCCATTGATACACCCGAAGTTGAAGCCACCAGAATTGGGCTTGTCCCTCAGAGTTTGGCTGTTTCACTGCGGAAACATCACAACTGACACCACCAGTGGTCAGGTCTAACAGCTAAGCATGAGAGATTTACTTACCTTCCCACGGTCATAATCCTATCTAATTCTGATATCTTCTGCTTGTTTTCCCATGGTAGTGACGCTTCCCCACATGATAAAGACATGGTGCTGGTTGTTTGAATCACCAGGCAGTAACGGTATGTAACGGTCAGCCCCCGTTCGAACCTGTTCCAAGATCCCTGGGCTACAAAATGCAGAATTGGAAGCCCAGCCAAAAAGGAAGTTGTTGCAAGCCTGACCAATGTTCAAACTGCAGGGCCTGGTACTTTTTCACTGTTGCTCATTCTTTTTCGGTGCAAGCCCAATCATTAAAAATTCCCGTCCTATCCGATCCCAACACTTCTATCAGCCACATCTATGACCGGCATCCACAATGTCACCTACACCAACAGCCGCCAGGGCGCTGCCCCCTTCAACAAAGAAAGCAGGAAGAGAGCCGCCAGGGTCCAGTGCTCACGGAGGTCTGCCCTGACCGTTGCAGCAGTCAGATTACTACCATTTGGTTCGGCCCTGGTAAGCTCCAGCTGGCTTCCCCGTGGCTCTTTGAAGGGCTAGCACTGGGTACCCGGGCAGCGCTTCCTTCCAACCACCAGCATTAATGACAGATCTTTAAGATGCACACCCTAAGACTGATGTGCATGACATGATGAAGGTGGCAAACATGCTTGTTGTCAGTTCTTGTAAGGCTTTCTGTCAGGGAGAAGCCAAAGAAGCAAGGCCCCAAGTAAATGAAAGTTTCTGACTGAACAGGCAAGGTTGACACACAAACTGATGACATGCACAAATGAGCACACATGCGCATAAATGGTATGCAAATGGTGGTTAAACAAATGAAGCTATTCGATATGTCTGCTTCATGAGTCCACTCGGGGATCTTCTCAAACTGCTGCGCAGCCCGAAGCCCCACCATGGTCGATGTTGTGTGAAACAACGCGAACCTTACTGTCAGTGATGTTGCTGAGACCGGAGGGGCGCCCACCCAATTTTCACACACATGAACTCATCTGTTGCGTGTGCCTTTAGAAGCCTTACCTCATCCTATAATTTCTTTTTGGGGGAGGTGACCGCACAGCCATCAAACCTTGAGGCAAAGCGGAAGCCGCGCCTTCCAGATACGTCATGATTCGCTGTCGCCTCCATCGATGAAACCTGGCAATGACTTACCCACTGGACTCGGTGGTGATAATGATCATAGTTAGCTGATGAAGTACTAATTAAGCTGGGGATTGACTGGGAACTAACATGTATATGCAAGTATTGGCCAACCATAGAACTAGTTTTAAAGAAGTTATATTTGATGAAGATCATAGTGACGGGTTGGCAGTACTAGCTACCATAGTATTGGTTGGTAGGTGAAAATAACATCAAATTACTTGTTTGTTTGTTTGTTTGTTTCCCTGCGCTTAGGAACGAGTGCCCCCAAGGCCTATGCTTCAGGCTGCAGGCGAAATGAAGGAGAGAAAGGTGAGACCAAAGCATGCAAGAAAACAGGGACAGGGAACTAGCCGCTCTCAGAAGTTCAACTCAAGCAGATAACCAAGGCCATCGCCACGAAAACCAAATCAATCGGAGGAGAGATCAGCAACAGCCAATAGCTCAGGAGCCAAATCAGCATCACCATCGGCAAGCGCAGCAGTAGAAGCACGGTCAATCCTCGCATCATCAAAAATGCGAAGAAAAAGAGGCAAAGTAGCAAGCCAATGTGACCGGTTGTGCGCCAAGATCATCACAGTAGGAGGGGAATCCAGTGCAGTGTGAAGATGGGATGACGTCAGATTGACCCAAAGCTTTTCAAGGTCACTATCTGCCCTCCAAGGATGAAACCTGCCAGGGTGCCTGAGGCCTGTGACAGGCAACATCTGTTGGCGGTGCCACCAATGAAATGATCGCCATAGCAAGGCTCCCGTAGGATACATGTTCCCACGCAAAACGTGTCCAAGCCATCCATGCCGACGCTGCAGAACCTGTCTGCCCCAAAACTTGTCTCCACCATGATGTTGTCTCATGGCTGCCCATGCCAAACGAAACTTGACCCTGTGATGATCAAGCCAGAACATCAAATTACTCTGGGCCTAACACAGTAATCATATGTATGCATAATTCACTATACAATAGATCTATGATCTATAATAGTAGTAAGTAGTATGCCACTCTTTC
>VSDK01010772.1:591163-602792 GCA_009767595.1 Symbiodinium kawagutii | reverse complement strand
TGCTGAACAGCCAAAAATTTGCCCTGGAGTGATTCACCCTACCATTTGGCTAAGGCCACTCCTCATAGCTCCGAACCGCTCGCCGCGCCTGGCTTGAGAGCCAGGGCACCCACCTTCTAGAAGCACATTCTCCTGGGCGCATCAGTGGGAGCACGGCTGTTGCGGTGGGGGGGGTGGAACTCTCATGGATCATCTAAGGCTTGCCATCGCAGCGTGTAAAACTACCCGAGTCAGTTGATGTTTGTAAGCGTGAAAAAATCATGATTGGATGTAATGGGCATCAAAGGTAAATGTCACATGCATCAAGAACTACTCCAACAGATATATATATATATATATTGATATAGCACGTTTTCTTCAACAATAAGCCATCAAAAGTCTTGGGTGCCCAAAAATCATGTCACATAGAGCGTCTTTGTTCGGAAGTTTGGCAGTGATCGGCTTGGCAGTTTTCGCAAGCGCCCGCAAGCGCCATGTTGGCATCCTAATGGCATCCTGCCATTAATTCCTGCCTCCGTCCAAACTGCCGCCAGAGATGAAACTTTATCCATCCACAACACACGGTGGTTTCTCAAAATGGTGGTTTCTCAAAATAGAGGTACCCCTAAACCATCCATTTATATTCATTTATAGTATTTAACCAGCATTTTTTGGGGTACCCTATTTTAAGAAACCCCCAAATGAGGGTGCCCTCAAATCATCCTTTACTATCGCTATTTTTGGACTTCCCAATTTTCAGAAACGACCATAATATATGGATGATTCATAGGCGGCACTGCCTTCCCCACCATGACCATGGTTGACTGGTAGCAACTACAGCAGCGACAGTGTGCTACAGCAGGGCTCTGAACAGCCGACCACCTGTGTGCTCGGATCCATTTCATATGGATTGCAGACTCACCCCTATACTTTGCTGGCCACTGTATCGTTACATCCTAAGTGGTTGGCTGCCTTATCCCAATGATTGCGTAGTTAATATGCACCCCTATGACTAACCATTCCGAAGCATGCTTAGCTCAGCAACCGTAAGTGGGCCTGTGGCCTTGCCTGAGGCCTGATCTCCTGGTCATATCCGTGGGTGGCTGATATGTGGCGGGCAGCCCCGCGCCCTGCCGAGAAACTTTTTGGAACGGGGCCGCCGGTGGCGAGAGATGCCCCTTGAGCACATGAATCGTTGCGGAAGGAAGTCTGATGGTGCTTTCTCAAGTCGTTGGGGTACCCAAAAAGTGGTTGGTTGATGTTGGTTATTAAATGGATTTAAATGATCAATTTTGCATGATTTGGAGGGTCCTGCATTTTGAGAAACACCCTGATGAATCTCTAGGATCGATACCTGCGTTCGCAGCGCACATGGACAGCAATGAAGCGCATTGGGGACATAATCAAAACATTGCGGACCATGCCGAAACTCACAACCTCCGGCCTTCTCCCCTAACCCCCACCACATTGGTTCGTCAATCACTGCGAAGGGTTCGTAAACGTTCGTAAGTTCTCTCGTGCTGATTTCCTGGCATGGCGCAAGGCAAAGCCATTCAAACGACCCCAGAGCCGGAGCGGACTCCAGCCAAGCAAAGGAGCCAGGCTCTGAACTTCCCGTTAAAGTATCACCAAAGTAAATTATAGAGTTGTAAGTTGTATATGTTACAACCTTGTCCAATTGTTGCTAATCTCAACTACTCGTTAATCTTGGATCTCCCCAGATATCTTTAGAGTGTCCAGTGCCATTTTCGCAGTGCTGATGGTGCAACCTGCCCAAGGCTAAACCAGGATTTTTTTTCAGATGTTTTTGCCTTAAACCTGCTCCTGGGGCAGTTACCAGGACGACAATCCCCAAGGACAACTACTCCCGACGAAGGGGGTTCTGTGTTACCAGAAACAGATCAGTCGTTCCCTCCCACAAACAGTGGGAGAAACAAACAAATCCTACCAACCTCCCCATCAAGAGCAAGTTTTAACCAAGAAATAACAAATTCGATTAGATTCCACGATCTCGTTCCCACAGAGTAACCGACTGACGAAATCATCGGACTTCCTTTTTTTTTCCAGCGCATCCTTCCGCAGGTTTGGGATCCACCATGCAGAACTTGTTGGACCTGTATGGACCTATGGGATGGGCAGCTATCTAAGTGAAACGTCGAATGCACAGGTGACAAGCTGTCAGGCGAGTTTCTTGAAGCCCTCAGGTGGCAATGAGAACATGTGCGGAGACTCGTGTGTCACATTTGATCGTAGTTGTTGGCTGTCTGGGGCTATGATATATGGTGACTGAAACTATCACATTTGCAACACATTTGTATTCATCTGTGCCATGATCGGGCAACAATCCAGGTTTGGTATCTGGATAGTCCTCCCTGATTCATGTTTCGCATGACCCCCTTAATGTTTACATGGGGCTGTGACGATGCCACTGTGCAGAAGCACACTGCCGATGCCAGACTCGTTGCCGGCTCACAATCACCTGACATGGGCGGCTCATGGTGCACCATCACCATCCTGTTGATCGACCCCGCAGGAACCGCAGACCGCCAAGGCCATCCCCCTGCGACCCACGGATTGCTGGTGGTTATATCCCATTCCCAACACTGGGGCAAGCCAGGCCACCAGCTAACTAATAGCTTTTGAACCATTCCTGTTGGTATTGTTGGTTGTTACTAACCATCATTGATCATTAATCATCATGAAGTAGCACTATAATCCCTTACCCTCTGGTAAACTAAGCTGGCAATGGAAAATCTACTATTTATTGGTGTTTTCTTTGGGTTTCACTATAAAATATGGCTAAAATCCATTGCCAGGTTAGTTTACCAGAGTGTACCTGACCAAACTAAGCCCAGGAAACATGGCTTCACTCCGCGCAATTCGCCAGCACCTCTCCGGTGTCCCTCTGCCGCTGCATGGGCTGCCGCGGCCACTGCTGCACCGCTCCTGGTGACGGCCGTGCTCCAAACCGCCCAGCCCCTGGTGGAGCACGGCATAGGCCATCCAAACCACTCACGGTAGCATCTAGATATGGTGGTGCCAACATGTGCCAACCCATCCAATCAGACCTAGAATCTTGATGAATCTGGGCTTCCGCCCATGATTTCCAGCCGTCCCAAAACCAAGCACCAACGAACAGCTCAACCCCGAACTCCGTGGCACCACCTTCTTGCGCTTCGCCAGCGATGCGGCCCAGGATTTGGAGCCGCTGCGCCAGTCCCGGGGCGCTGGTGCTGAAGCCTCGCCGGGGAGGGCCGGGTGGGGGAGGGAAACATCAGGGAAAACGGTTGGAACAAGTGGTGGTTGATGACGGGCTCATGGGGATTCATAAGGGTCGATGGCTGCGCAGGCTGGTCCTTGCCCTTAGGGTTGATGATGGCTAGTGGTGATGGATGAGGGTTGATGAGATACGTCATGATGTTATGTAGATCGTGATGGCTTACAGGTGGTTTACAATGGCAATGATCGTTAAATAACATGCTTAAGGGTGACGCTCATGGTTATTGATGAAGAAGTTCATGGCGAAGTTTGTTTGTTTTGTTCATATTTCATGATCTTGAATGATGTTCATGATAGTTTGGTGACGCTTCTAAATGGATCATGATGGCTAGTTGGAGCTTAATGAGGTGGATAATCATCAGCGGTCACACCCAACCGTATCAAGGTGTAAACATAATGTGGGTGAAATATGCGGGAATATGATACAGGGGATATCTGTCAACCATAACCAACACAAGTTAAGTGTATGTGCTGGCCAGCTAATTTTAACAACCGAAGAGTTTGTAGAGGGCATCGCTTGCTTGAGACCAAAGGCTCTGGATGCGATGGCTGTCGGTTCCAAATAGCTGCTAGAACAGATCATCTGAAGTTCTTACGTGTGGCCTCTCGCCTACCTCTCTCTCTATCTATCTATCTCTCTCTCTCTCTATCTCTCTCTCCCTCCAACGCCATCTCCAAGAGTTCAGCTACAGCTGAGGGCGATCAGATTGCTACCAGCTTCATCCCTTTCTACGCCACTGTGTTGGTAGAAATGAGACTTCTCGCCTGCCACATGTGCGTTTTTCTCCAAATTTGTGCCCATGTGTGGCACGATCATTGCCTTGACGGGCAGCTGAAACGACCGCCACCCGCCATCAACCATCAACCATCATCCCTTCGCCATTGGCACCTCCTGAGCCAGGTCCATTAAGGCCGTCTCCTGCACGAAAAAAAATGGATGCTTCAGCATAGGGAAGCGCCCGACACAGTTTCTTCCGGTGAAAACGCACAAAGTTCCCTGAATGTATGCTAGCTATATCTGCATCATGTCTATGTAAGCCCAAAATAGGGAAAAAACAAACTCATCCAGAAACTCTAGCATGTTTATACTTATAGGCATCTGTGTAGGATATTGTATTTGTGCAAGATTTTGTGCATGCCGTCTACCCCACATTGCAGCCGCACCAACTCTCCCTGTCCGGATCAAGACCAGCATCTCTTAGGGCTTGAGCGATGAGGCTTGGCCCAGGTGGAGGCTCTTCCTCTGCCGGCGAATCGTCGCCAGCCGCGGCGTCGCCAGGGACGTCTGTCGGCAGATCGCTGGGACCCGTGGGAGTCGGATCTTGATCTTGAACCTCGGGATGGGCGGTCAGGTTCGATCCATTTTTGGCTGCACACCCAGTCCCGTCCACTGAAGTCTTGGGGGATGGTTGGGGGCTCAGCCATCTTCAACCCTTCAACCGAACCAACCATTGAAAACAGCATGAAGCCACCATGGACCCAGGGCCAACATGTGCGAACTGCCCCCGCTACAGCGACAGCAACAAGTTTGGGGCCAAGAGGTGGTCCCTACCATTTCCAAATCGAGATTCTGGTGTGGGAGCCGTTGCAACTGTGGCTGCCGTGCTGGAAGTCGAGGTGGAAGTCGCTATGTTGGGGCTTGGGGCCACAAGAAGTGCCAGCGTCTTCTCATGCCACAACTCCTTCAAGTCAGGGGACAGCATCAAGGTATTTGAGTAAGCACAATAAACATCGCACAAACAGAAAAACACCTACCTGCTATGATTGCAATCATGATGACAACCTTCTGTGAAGAATCGAGGGGCTAGATTGATACACCATTTTGCTGTACCTTTTTCATGTTGGCTCGCCCAACCTACCAACTAGTTGGAAACGGGTATTCTTATGCCGTCTGACATGGCTCAGCCAGTCACCTGAGCCATGGTGGGCCCGTTGTCCCCTCTAACTTTGACCCTTTTCTTGAAACACCGCCAGATGGATTCAATGCCAATGTCGGAACACAGAAAATGATAGTAGCGAGTGACAGGATTCAACCAATCATACCACGTATACCGCCAAATCCACATCAAGCATTTTGGTGAATTTGCTGATGGAAACCCCATCCAGTACCTGCTATGAAGGTGCGCTCACCCTGAAGGACCAAATCTAGAAACCCTGCCCAATCATTCAGCAGACCAGCATGGATACACATGGGAGATCCGTTTGTTGAGCCCCCATCAGTTTCACCCTGAGCTGGTGATCATCAAAAATAGGGGGTTATGAATATGGACCTACCATCAACTGCCATAGAAGGGACCTGGAATCCCTTCCGTAATTTGGCGCAAGCTGGCACTTTGCAGACCAACCCATTCCATCCGCACAGCATCCTTCTCTCGTTCCATTTCCTCAGCTATACAAGTGGAATTCAGCCGACTGCTGACGAAGTCATGCACATAAGAATTCAATTTTAGCCGTGTTATGTACTTTTCCGCTGGTAGAAATGATGATTCGAACCGAAATCGAGCTTTAGTATAAAAATTGGTTTGTCCTTTTATGTCCTTATCGTTAGGTTGGTCACACTACTGCCCACTTCACGTCCGTCTCCTGGCAACAACATTCCTGGGGCCAGCAGTGCTGGAGAACTAGTGGATGAACAGTCGCCGGCCCCCTCAATAGCACTGACTAGCCACTGCTACACGACTGCCAGATTCAGCTGAGTGGCTTCCACAACCTGTGCGAAACCTGAGCGTAGCTGGCCGAACGCTACAGGATCGGTGGAAAGCAATGCTGGATTCATAAATCAGCCATGCTTGGGATAAATCACCGGCTACTTCATCATTTTGTAGATGGGTTTCAACTTTGAGAATGTTTTCTTCTAGGACGCTCTTGGCTTCAGGATACTAGACTTACCATGATGATCAATACAGTATTGGATTACTGACTATTAACCACCATATTCTTGGCAACTAAATCTAACAAAAAACGAATCATAACCACATAAATCCCACATGGCATCAATGATCATCAGCCAAACATATCCAAAGCCACATAGATGACACCCCCAGTGGCGTCCTGGGGCTCCCATGGCGCTGCACCAAGCGACGGCGCTGCGGGCCCCGCCACATGGTGCGGCAGGGCGGCCTGCGAGCTCTGCGCTGAAGTGCGGGGAGCTGGGCGACGGCGGCTCCAGCTCGGCATCCAGGCGCTCCAGGTCCCACAAGGCCTGGAAGCGCCGCCGGGGAGGCCCTGGGGGATCTGGGGTTCCCATGGGTTCTTGACCCAACGCTTGTCGTTAACTATGAGGGGTCACCCCCCAATTCTGATCCCCTCACACGGGAACAAGCATTGATAATGGCTGGATCAGTTTTATAAGAGTTGTTTCAAGGGTTCAAAGATTATGGGTTTGGAACTGTTGGTTTGACTGCAATTCTTGCCGTGATAGATAGACAGGCAGATAGATAGACAGACAGACAGATAGACCTCTCTCTCTCCATCGCCTTCTCTGTGAGTTTAGCCAAGGGCTAAAAGCGAGCCTTCGGCCCAATGCCCGGAACTAATGCGTCAGTCAGACAGACAGACAGACAGATAGATTTTGCTAATAGAACCATAAGATCCATGAACCACCCCACCCCTTAGTTCTACCAGCTCAATAGCTAGCGTTGTGCCAGTGACCTCTGCATCCCAGGCACTGCTGCTGCTCCACTGCTGGGGCGACCCTGAGAGCTACTTGCGCGGCTGCTCGCCTCGTCCTTGGGCGATGGCGTCGCCTGGCCGAGCAGCGACTTGGGTGACCATAAGACCATACGTACAGTCATGTTAACCCAGGAACAATAAACCCCTGGTTGATGATCATAGGGGGTATCCCCTAAGTTCGCCTTGGTTTTCAAGTGGAATGGCAACCCCCCCAATCAACCTAGGGTTAATTTATCCTGGGTGACCATGGCCATAGATAGATTTGCATCTTGAAGCTCATGGTATGGAGTCCCAAATCCGACCCGGACCCCACCTTGGGCATGGGCGGCTTGCCCTTCACCGCTGGCGTCCGCGATCCCCGGGACCCGCCCCGCGCCGAGGCAATGCTGCTGCCGCTGGCGCCCATGTCGCGGCGAGACGGCTCCCGCGCTGTCAGAGGCACTGGGGGCAAACCTGGGCGCCCACTGCGAGGCGAGGCCTTGGGATTCCTTGGAATGTCCAGGGAATTGGAGGTACGGAAGTGAAACACGATTCCATTATATTAGATGAACAAATGTGAAATTTCTATATTGTCTATACTACTTCAAGTGTTCATCTGATCCGTTGGTTTCTATCTTATGGTTGCTGTTTGGTGGGGACAAGTGGTGGTAGGGCTGGTCTCGCCTTGCTACGCTTCGAAAGAGAGTAGAAAGAGACAGTAGGCGGTGGGGACAACGATGAAAAGATCCAAAGTAAGTATATATATATATATATATCGTATATATAACAAATAAGTTATGACCGAGAAAAACAAACACGGAACATCGAAAGTCGCAACAAAATTCGGTAATGTCCACAGCCGCATCGGGGCTTTGACCCATGCCTGCTACATCAGCACTGAAACCAAAGAAAAAAACTTTCGCGGAGGTTGCTGATAGGCTCTAATCAGCCTAATGTTTGACAACAACCCACCAACAAGACCAACCAAAGCCGCCAACCCAAGGTTTCACCATGGCCTACGGTCACCATGCCAACCCCATCCACGTTCCCTCACCGGGCGGCTGGTGGTGCCCTTCCTCTCCTCGCACGGCACCGGCGCAGGCGCAACACCCTGCGCGCGGCGTCGCACGCTGCGGCCCTCGGGCCCTTCGGCCGGAGGCCGAGGGGTCAGATTCATGGGCGCCGCGGGGCTGCGCGCCTCCTGCAGGGATTGGAATTCTCCTTGAACTTGCGGAGTTTTCGTTGAAGCGTTTTTTGGTGACCACCCAGGACCAAGCTAACATCTCACCATCCAACCATCCAACCATCTCACCATCCAACCATCCAAGCCGACCAGCCAACCGTACATCTCAGGTTGCTGCGTTCAGCTCCTCAGGGTAGGCATTGGTGACGCCACTTCGGCCCGGGCTTTCACCATCAGGGAAGCCGCCTGGCAGTGGGTGAGCGACCAAGAGCTGCATGGCTCAACCCTTCATGGATAGGCGGATAATGGTTGCAGATTAGGCTCACTGATTACAGTACATCATGGAAACAAAAATATGTCTGTTTTCGTAATTTTAGGTGAGGACCAAATGATACGGCATCTGTTTATAGGCTTGTTTGAGTGCGGTTGTAATCTTGTCCGAATTGCATGCTAGATTGGTTACAGGTTGGAGTCAAACTCCCAACTCCTTGAACGTCTCAAGCTTCCGGGCGATTTTTGCTCATTCCATGGCTGACTAGAACCCCCAGTTACTAGCTGATTGGATGCCATCCCTGCCCTCACAACAATCACTAGTGACCATAGCTGATAGTTCTGACTCCCCTCCTTGCTGATCACCTCTACTATGCCTGAAGTCAACGCCTGGTCCTTAAACTGAGATCCGTCGAATGCATTGTTACCGCGTCAAATGTGTGTGTGTGAGATATGTATGGGTACCTGATGGTACCTGGATTTTAAGGGTACATACATTCCTCGAGGTGTCCACCCACGGGGTGACATGCAATGATTCCTCAATGGTCCGACTGAGAGTAGTAGAACCCTGACTTCCACCAGTCGCGGGGGGGCCCATGATGACAACTAGTCCGGAACCATTGCCAAAGCTTCATAACCATTACGGAGCATTCATATATTTCATACCACTCTCTGACAGTGGTGTTTTTTGATTGTCTTTGATTTACCATCCATGTTGAATCATGACCAGCCACGACCAACCCGAATAACCGCCCTGACCGGCACCCTCGAATGGTGGCAATCTCCTTGGTGTGAGCTTGCCTGTCGGGTCACCTTGGCACCACCATGCACCACCAACCTGGGGGTTCAAGATGTTTCATGGACAATGAAGATGAGTCAGTGGCTATGGGTCAATATTAACGAACCAATAATGGGGATAATAACCAACAGTAATAAGGGAAACAATGGTTAATGATGGGGAAACAGGGGTACAGGGTTTTGACCCACTGCCAGTGTCTATCATGGTCAGAAATAATCAATGGCTACCATTTGGTGAACGGTCACTCCTGGTAGCTTCTGGCCCCGCTCCCCTGTTAAAAGGCTGCACGAAACCCCTGGCTCCAACCAGCTCCCAACCAACAGCCAGGTACCTTAAGATTGGCCAATGCCAATGAATCATGATGGTCCATCATGCTTAATGTCTCGGGCAGCAGTGCAGCATGTTTTTTCCCTCAGAAGTCTTGCTCCGAAAATCCTCGCATTTAGAAACACTTCTTACTTTTCTACATGCTGGCACGGCAAAACATAACTTTGGCTTCGACCCTTGAAATGATCCCTTTGGGATCGGGGAGCCTACGTGCAAAGTAAAACACTTGTCTATAAAAATAACTTGCTTCACTGTACAGGTCTGTGCCGTTCCGGTCAGCCAGAAGAAGTATGTTCGAAAAACCATGGGCCACGCCTGGCAAACCCAGGTGGAAAAAGCCTGAAGCGCACGAACTGAATTCATGTGCATCGGGGAAATTCTCTAAATCTTGAGGGTTCTTACCTGAAGAGCATCATGGAGAATCGCGATGACTTCATTGTGTGATCCATTCTGATCTTCTGCCATGGCAATTTCCAGAGCGTTCGAACCTTTGAAGGTCGCATCTGGGTCGGCACCCTCAGCCAGAAGCAGCTTTACCGCTCGAGAATCTCCGATCTGGGCTGCCAAATGAATGGCAAAGAGCGGCTCCAGTCGAACTCGGCCACCATCAGGACCCTCCCGCGGTCGATCTACAGCTGAAAAGCCATGCTTCTCCAGGAATTTCCGAAGCTGCTCTTGCCTCCGACGCCTGGTCGCATCCTCAAAGGTCTCATCGACATAGGACAGGAGCGTGGCCTGCGACAGCAAAGATTCCCGGCTCCAGGCTTGTTGCAGAAGCATTCACGGCGCTCTCCGCGAGACCCGGAAGCGCCTTGGAGGATCTTCAGTGATTGTTGTGATCTTTTTTGGCCAGACTTGCAACGGTTTCTCCGCAGGGCTGGCAGGATTCTTGAGCCAGAATACAAAATTGAGTCATGTTTGGAAATTTGAAAGCATCATTCACCATCTCTTGTGATCAAACGTTGCTCGCTTGTTGCCTACCAATGTCAATGAATAATTATAGATCATTGCTGCCCCATTCCAATAGATGTTTGCGGAAGTAAGCCCAAATCACCCCAATTCCCTCCGTTGCCCTTTATATGTTCTCTGCCAGGGACACCTCCAAAGAGGCCTCCAAAGACTATTCTTGACTACAGAAGTCTGTGCTGAAACTACTTAGAGTGTTCAAGCGCACCGCATAGACATGTCTGGATCAATGCCGACAACCTCCGCGGATGGGTGGCACTATTTCATGAGCACCTTGCTGAGTTCTTCGTCGCGAACAGTGCTAAATCACTTGGTAAGTGAGCATTGTCATCAACCGAACGAGCACAATGCCATAGTTGTCGAACTTGCAAGAGAATGGCACACTTGGTTTCCCTGCCAAAATGACCCTCGCCGGTCGCAATTTGCCCCCCTCAAGAGCCCAGCCAGTTTTTGACCGAATCAAGATCTATCATACAATCAACGCGATTGCCCATCCAATTTGGTACTCCACTATAAGTGATCGTGATGAAATTTCAGACGATGGTCGTGTTTGTGATGAATCCCACCGTTGAAATTAAGTTTTAAATGAGCTTCCTGGTCCCAACTGGCCACCCAGAAAGCTTTGGACCAAGAGCTTGTACCCACGCGTTGGCATGCTGATTTAGCCTTCGTTGGACCCACACCTTCGTAGGTTTTGCCCATTGAACGGTGTACCCAAGAAGCCGGCGTTCCTCTGAAAAAAACACGTTGAGGATGATTTAGGGGTACCACCGCTAGAGATAAGCCTGAATGATTCAACAAATAGATACAAATAGGTAAGTTGATACGATGGATTTCAAGCAAAGTTCATGGCGAATGAGCTTTGAGCCAGCATCCTGCACAATGATCTTGCGCGCAGATCAACTTGGAACGAACATACCCAACCAACATCAATCCCGGTTGGTGTTTTCAACCTCTATGAAACGTATGAGTCAACCAATCAACCAACCAATCAACCAACCAACCATTTGCTAGGGAAAATAAAAAGGCTTCAACTTTCATCAACTTTCTATAATGGCTACCCAGGATGAAGCTAAACCCCTGGTTGATTAACTAGGGGGTTCCCATTTTGATGGAAAACCAAGGCTTTCTATCTTCTATAGCTCCTTGATGCTCCTTGGTCGTTCTTGGTTCAG
>VSDK01010772.1:576349-588836 GCA_009767595.1 Symbiodinium kawagutii | reverse complement strand
TCTTTGTTGAACCATCAACAACTAGCTGGCGATTTACCATCTATGGCGGCCGGATTATCATTCATATGGTGCGGGCTGGTAATGGATCCATCAACATAAGTGCGGATTCTGATGATTGATTCCTACAGTCTCCGCCCCACTTTGGCTCACCGTTGCAGCAACTCGAAGGCATTGTCTCCAACCACCCACAATGCCCCTAGCGCCACCAGTAAGGGCAGCAAGGGACCAGGGAGGATGGGACCACGCTTGTAGCCTCCGAGAAATTCCGGGTTTCGGGTCAACACCGGAGATTCTGCGGATCGCTGTGAGAGAACCATCAAGGCTGGAAGCAAACCTCGAACATCAGTGAAAGTCAAGGCATGGCAGGTGACTATTTTTTGACCATCACCAGCCATTCTCCATTGCTCCAGCTGACCCGGCAGTATGGTGGCGTAACTGAACCACTGTTGAAGATATGTAAAGGAAATCATTTGCATCAGCCTCAAAAAGAGAACTGAGACTGCAGGGATACTGCAACAAAGCACCAACCCAAGTTCTACACTTTCAATTCCAAAAGACATGTACTTCAATATTGGGGGTCAAGAATCACATCATATCACATCCCATCACATCCCGAAGCAAGCAAAATTGTCAGCTGCTGCTGGGGTGCGAACTGCCAACAACCTGACTTGAAAATGCCAACTATGCTGACACATGCCAACTTGGCGAAAAAGTCCGTGGCTATGATGAAACACCATGAGGCACCCACAAGGTGGCCCCCCCTCATAAGTTGGTGAAGCTTCGCCATTCAACAAGCTTGCTATATCTACCAGAACTGGTAGTTGCCCTAGTTACCCTCTGGTGATCATCGCCATGGATCATCCACCAATGATTGATGGTTTCCCCACGTTTCGCTATATGGTTGGTGATTTTCCAGCCAGCAAGCTGTTGCATTACCAACCGAAATAAGCCAATGCTAGTCATAAAAATCAACCCATCATTGAAGCTTCATTAGCCACTATAAGCCATGAATCTCGTGAATGACCAAGCGTGATTCGCCATTGTTAACGACGAAAAAGCCAGGATCCCACCACCGACCCGGTCACCGCCGGAGATCCTCTCACCGAGGCGCCAAAGAGAGTGGACACGCCGAAGGCCCCCGCCTTATCGATGGCTTGGAAGAAGAGGCTCGGATCCTCGTTGCGGCCGTGGCCAAGCAATGATCCATGCTCACCACCTGGTGTGGGTAACATGGTGAATCCCAGAAACGGTAGCAACCTCTACGTCGGACACCCCTCTAATCGGTAGTTAAAACCAGGCTCTCCTATGGGGTTCCCCAGGAACCAAGCCAGTGAACCCCGCGCACTTGATGGTTTCCGCACCGAAATGTGTAGATTCGTGGGACCTTGCAGCTGTGCATGGAAGTATTGATACGTTGTGGGCCGCCCCAAGCTGATGGGTTCTTCAATTTTCGATCGTGGTGAGCGAGGACTGCAGCTTGCGTTGCTACAAAAGAAGATGTTTTCAATTTGCATCAGCATTTTGTGAACAACAAGCCCCCCCACTCATGACACAGCATGACGCAGTGGCTGGTGAATTGGTTACCGCCGTATACAATCACCCTCCCAAGTCATACCAGCTGACTCTAGAGCTAATTATGATTGAAGCTTCTTGTAGTCTCCATAGCGACTCAACACCTGCGCCATGTTCTTTTTGGATGCTTAGGGATCATACATTCCGAATGAGTGGCTACACTGCATGACTACGCAGAAGGGGTTTTTTGGAAGGCTTGGCTTCGCGAGGCTTCCTGGATCCCAGGTCGCTTCGCGGGGTGGCTTCGCGACTCATTTTCGAATTCACGCAGATGTGTCGGAGCTGGATTTTCATGTGGCCGGCCTAAATGGGAAGTCTTCTCAAGCCTTCGCCACACACAATGTAATGTCGAGGCAAAATAAAAAGTTCCCGTCTAATTCAGTTTTTTCTTGTGCCAAAAAAAGCACAACTCACCCAAAGGAAGAGGGAGAGAGAGAGAGAAAAAAAAATAGAAAGAAAGCTTATACAGTATATAAGTGCGCAGCGACTTGGTACCTTTACTGCTCACCTTCATCAACAAGGCGGACTGCTTCTTGCTTATGGGCTGCTCAATTGCCGCCCCGTAGGAATTTATGGTGGATACTACCGATGGTATAGGATGGTATGCTGTTTAATGAATGCCGCCTCCCCATGATTCTTTCTCCTTGACCTTAAACGCCCCCCAAAAAGTGCAAGTTACATTGGCAAAACTGGGATTCTGGGGATTAAAAACAGTTCTGAACTGTTGTGTCACCGTCGTTCAACATGATGTAACAATTGGTCCATCATTAATTATGATTAACAACTACTAACCTTTGTTCATCAGGATATAACCATCGCTAATCATTACTAACCAGCACTATCCACTAGCCACCATCCTTCCCCGTGCTTCCAGTTTCCACTAACCAGCTCTTGTTTCTACCAGCTAGTTGTAAGTGGGTTTGGTTACCGACTATTCCATCGTAACTGGAAGCATAGGGGTAGTTAACCACCGAAAATCCTATGGTTTGCCAGTAAAATCCCATGCTTTGGCCCATCAAATCCCATGGTACCTGGCTGCACCTTTGCCTTCTCAAACGGATCCCAAGGCTCCCAGGTGGCGATCAGCACCGGCGGCACCAGCGTCAGCGCGAAGTCTCGGAGCTTCGAAGACGTCGAGGGCACGGCCTCGCCTCCTGCAGCACTGGGGATGGCATAGCCGGGTGCTTTCAACCTATGGGGAACCATGGGTACAACCTATGGGGCCCATTATCAACCTAGGGATTAGAGCCGGGAACTATAGTTAATGATGGTTCATAATGATTGATCATGGTTGATAATGGTTGATCATGGTTGATAATGGTTGGATAATGATCATTAATAGTGGTTGATAGTAATGGTTAATAATTTAATGGTTGGTAATGGTGAACATAAGGGGTTCAACCATTGGTTAAGGGTACTGGGGAAAATGGATGGCCTTGATAAATTGATTTGTCCATTAGCTTCCATTCGTAGGCTTTGCCCGCTGGTTTCCTTCATGAAGTGAACGTCATTGGCTTGTTTTAGTCCTGGTGATGGCAGATCGAGCTGTTACGTGCTGGTGAAACTGGTGATCACCAAGAGTTGCATTTTCTGCAACCCTATACATATATTTCATATATATATATATACATAATTAAGCTGGCTTGTGGTTTCAAACCCTCTGAGAAAAAATTGTCAATCAACGAACCATTTAGTTAATACTAGGGAAAATAAAAATGTTTAAAACCACCAACCGGATACTGGGAGATCAGGCTGATAAGCTAGCCATAAACCGCCGGGCCATGCTGAGAGCCCGTCCGCTTGATCGCTTTTGAAAATGCTCCATGATTGGTCATCACTGGTCGCCGCTGGTCATCATGCAGCACCAATGAATCACTTGCACAATGAACAGTGGTTGCTTGCAATTTTTGAAGGTCAATGATTGACAGTCAAGTCCTTACGCTGGTCTACTTAACAACCAAAGGCCACCGCACCAGCACCAACCCCATCATGACAACTGCGTATCATTTCAATTGCTAGTGCCATCATTCTTGACCAACGCTACATCCATCTCAATAACCCACCACCTGTTTAATCATCTCTGGTGACCTACTATGGATATGTGGGGTGAACAGCTCCGCGATGCGACGTCGCGTTGCGTCGCGACCTCCCATGAAATCTGCGAAGAAGTCCGTCAGCGCCACCACAAATCCCACGAAGGAGGTGACGATGGCGCTCAGCGAGAATGCCAGGATGCCACCTTCGCTGAGGTTCGGTCAGGACTTTGCAGTGGACCATTTGGACCGTTTTTGTTGCTCCCAACCGCAGCCAACCCCTGGTTAACAAACTAGAGGTTAACAAGCTAGGTAGCTAAAAATAGAGGTTAACAAAAAAAATAGCTCATCCGGAAAAAATAAAGGTTGACAAACTAAGTAGCACCACTGGAGTGATAACTGCTCGATTCGGGCCCTGACTGCTCTCTCGACCGCCGAAAAATCCAACAGTTCGCGTTTGGAACTTCTGGGATCTGCAGGGTTGCAGCAGGATTTGGAGGGTTTGAATGACAAGTTTCCCTTGGAATCCATTGGTATGCCACATTGTTGGTGGATCATCATCACCAAAGAAGATTGCCATGTATTGCCATCTCTTCCTGTTGATCTCTTCACTGGAGTTTCATCGTTTTCATGCTTATAATCACCCATGATCTCCAGTCCCACACTCGATGCTTTTGAACAACAAGTGTCATAGACCTCACCGATAATGTTCCTTGCAGCTATGCATGAGCCAGGGGCTAAGTGTACACCCCATCATCACTACATGGGTGGGCGATACCTGTGTCATTCCTAAATGTACACTATTGGGATGGGCCGACATTGACACATCGTATCAGCATCATTTATGTCTATGACAATCATTCGGACGTCACAGAGTTGCTGCTCAATGTACATCCATTCAGAATCTCGCCCTCTCCTGGCAAAAAGTGATGCATCCTCACCAAGATGTGCTTGCATCTGAACCATTTAATGGCACCCTGTGTCGTCCCTATCAAGCGGTCAGTTAACCGCCATGTTGAACAATCATTCACTGACAATCATCAACTGTCAATGAACCACCATTAGCCACCATAAACCACCACTAGTCATCAAGGAACCATCATTAATATTTAAGCACCACTTACCATCATGAACCACTTTTGTGCCACCATTTAACCACTATTTACCACCTCACTAAGCATCAAATTAGTAAACATCAATCATCATCATGCTATTCTTTCACCATAATCACCATTCAACCACACTAACCATCACAACGACTATAAACCACCATACTAACCACTATTTTACCATCAAATCACCGGTTCTAGCCACCATTCATCATTCATCACTATATCAAGCCACTATACTAAGCCACTATATCAAGCCACTATATTTCACCATATTTTGCCACCACTTTACATCAACCACCCTTCAACAACCCTTGAACCTTCCCACGGGTTCCACCAGGGCCGCGCCTGCCACCACTGGGCTGCCGCTGCTTCGTAGCACCTCCAAGGGATCGGCGCCTGCGGCTCCCGCGGGCAGAGCTGCCAGCACCGCGGC
This sequence comes from Symbiodinium kawagutii, assembly GCA_009767595.1. NCBI lineage: Eukaryota > Dinophyceae > Suessiales > Symbiodiniaceae > Symbiodinium > Symbiodinium kawagutii. The sequence continues at coordinate 583,686 of VSDK01010772.1, read as the reverse complement.
GTTCCAAATGACGAACCTCCCGGGGGCGTTGGGTCGCTGCGCCCGTGGGGGATTGGTGATGGTTGATGGTCATGGATGGTGGGTGATGGTTAGTGGTGATGCTGGTTGATGATGGCTAGTGGCGATGGTGGGTGATGCTGGTTAGCGGTGATGGTGGTTAATGATGGCTAGTGGTGATGGTGGTTGATGGTTTGCTGGGTGGCAGAACTTGCCCGAACAGGTTGACTTGCAACAAATAGACTGCGAATACTCAACAAGTTCAGGGTGGCAAAATACGCTAAATGGGCCATTCATTACTACTGCAGTCATATGTATACATCCACTTTTCGCTGGCTGTGGGGTTCCTATCCCACCACCGGTGCTCTTCTGGAACCACTGGTAGCCATGGCTACCACACTGTACTTTGCGGTTGACCCAAGTCATGAACTTTCTGGACTGCTGCGGGATCAGGCCATCATATCACCCCGTGCGTACTTAGATAGGCAACCGCACGATCTTCATGAGCATCCAAGGTCCCTGGTTCTGCTTAGTTTTCAACTGTACACTGTCCTTGCTGGAACCAGTGCGCCGTCCCGTTCTTATGTTCTTCTCGCCGGAAAAAGGACCTTCAAGTCAAAATCGGTCCAATAACAAAGTCTGAAGTTCTTGTGGGCACTGGCAGGGAACATCATTATGAATTGGGGGTAAATTGCACGGGTGTACCCCCTTGGTAACACCAACCTCATGCTGGAGCCAGGGAACATCAAGAAAGGAATGAAACTTCCAATGACCACAGCTTTGGTGATCTTGTTGCGGTCGCCCTCCAATTGCGCACAGACCGTGGGCACCACATTGTGGTAGACCAAGGACAACCTGTGGTGGCCAATCTGCCAGGGTTGGGATATCCTGGAGGTGGTGCCCAAGCTCTTCGGTAAGTTGCTGTACACCTACAGTGCTATAAGGATATACCATGATAATCCATGATATACCATGGTTTGGGGTGGATGAGGGTGGAGATACAGCCATACCAAACTATACTTGGATGTCATAAACGAACCAATCGAACTAGAAGGAACTCGCCTTGCACAGTAATCAAAAACTGATGACTGTGGTCAAAGGGAACGTGGTTGCTGGGAGTTGACGCGTTCCAAACAATTCTCATGGAAATCGTGCTTGTCCGGAATTGGTCGCCAGTAGGCGGCATCCCTCGTCCAACTTAACAGGAATTGGTTCCTGGTGGATGCAGTGCTGCCCGAAACAACGACGAGGATCACAGGCTCGAAAAAGAAAAGAAAGGAGACCTCCCACAAATCGTGCATCTAAGCTACAAATTTCTATGGCTGAAAATTATCATCCGATAAAATTGATAGGTCCCACAGGAGGAAAAAACCAACAAGCCCGGCTCCACGGTTCCAACTTGATACCCTAAACCTCGAGCCTCCACCGGATCTATTCTTGTTGGCGACTGATCCCTCATATTTCCTATTCACTTGTATTGGTGATCAGTATCACAGCGAACCAGTATCCACCACAAACATTAATTGACCAACCATTGGGACAACAACCATTGTCAACAACCATCATTGACATTGGAATGAATATACCTTTCGATCCTGGACTATATACATATATATATATACATGTACATAAAAATATATATATATATATATACAAATAGAAATATACATATATACACGCGATGCTGAAGCATCCACATCCATTACTGATTAATCATGATTTTGCAGTTATTAGCCATCAATATTCCGTAATTTGCCCGAATTTATTCATCAATGAAGCTCACATAACCATAAATCAACCATCATTATAGACATCGTAAACCAATGTCAACCATCATTCGCCCATATTTCAACCATTAGTTAACCATCACTCAATCATCAATTCGCCATCAATTGTCACCACCATTAGCCACTATGAGCCGAGACTGATCATCAACTATATCCGGTAACTGTCATGGCTAATCAACATGTTGCCTTCGTTTCACCACATGGCCGTGAGCATTGCCCATTCCAACTCCTACTGTTGATGAACTTATCTGCCATAAAATTGATGGTTAGTTGCTATATCCATCTATATCCCAACTAAAAATTGATGGTTGGTTGCTATATCCATCTATATCCCAACTAATATTGTTGCTTACTAGTCCCTACTATCAACCATGAACCAGCTAGTTGACCATTGAAAACCATCGACTATTGATGGTCAGTATTGCTGAGTATTGATTGTCCGTAGTACTAACCATTTTTTGGTAGTTTCTCACAATAGGGGACCCCCCGTATCATCCAATACTACCCATTTAAAGCCACAAACCAACCATTTTTGGGGTTCCTGGTTTTGAGAAACGTCCATATACCAGTTGTTTCACCCATATGTCTTGCTGGTGATCTTTCAGTATTACTAACCACTGTAATCCCCTATTGATTCTTGATTAGTCCCTATCATGAACAAGTAATCATTGAACCATCATTGAACCATTCCTAAACCATTATCTAGCAACTATTTAACATCTATTCAACCACGTCATTCGTGAAGACAAGCATCCTTAGGACCGCATCAACCATCATTGAACCACCTCATTTTACCACAGAACACCACCCGCCCGGCGTAACCGCAGCAGTGGTACAGCAGCGTGGGCACCGTGTCCGTGGCTTGGGACCAATTTGTGACCGCAAAGAGCCGCCCGGCGTCACCCGCCGGAAGGGCTAAGGCGACCAGGGCCTGGGGGGTGGTCAATGCTGAGGGGTGATGGAGTGATGATGGGTTTATTACGAATTTTCGTTTATGATGGTTATTTCATGAGTATATGGTTGATAACGGTTCAGTCATGAATTTCTGATGGAGTTATGATGGATGGTATATCAAGGATGGAGTTATGATCTTGATCAATGGTGGAATTATGATGGATTTATGGTTATGATCTCAATGAATGGTGGATGCTGGATGGTATGCCAATGTGATGATGCACGGTGTATCAAGTTAAGATTGATGGTTAAAGATGGTAAATGGTTTATGATGGTCACTGTAATGATGGAGTCATGATGGATTTGTGATGGTTGGTGGGATTTATGATGGCTAATTGATCTTAATAAGTGGTGCATGATGGATTGTTAGAGGGAGTTATGATGAATTAGTTTATGGCAAGTTGATATATGATGGCTACTGTGATGATGATGATGATGATGATGATGATGATGATGATGATGATGATGATGATGAATTTTGATTCAAATTCATGGTAAAAATGGATAACAATGATGGATTACTCCATAGCTTAACTGATTTATGATGGTTAACGATAATGGGAATTATGGTATTAAATGATAGCTGATGATTGGCTAAGATGGAGTTCTGATGGATTAACCTATGGCTTTAGATGGCTAATTGATGGATGGTCGGTGGAATAATGGATTTGGACCGGTTATGGTTGGTTTATGATGGGATTAACCCATTATGGTCCAATGATGGTCTCAAATGGTGGCTGATGACTGGTCAGTGGAATCCATGATGGATCAATTTATGCCTCATGACTGTTAATTGATAGTGGCTGACGATTGGTCAGTGATTAATTCATACTTAATTGATGGTTGATGATGATTAGTGGTGAAAGCTTGATTGATGGTTAACATTGGTGAATTGGTGATAGGTAATGGCCAATTGACTGTGATTGATTGCCAAAAGTGGTTCAATTATGGTTGGAAAAGAAGCACTACGAACTACATCCCGGCCGTACAATATGTCATGAGACAACACATGACATGTTCGGATCATTATTCACTGGCAACCCATCATTCCGGGATGCCTACCGAATCACAAACTCTTGAGTACTAAGGTTCATCAGCAACGGATTTAGCGGCCTACCTTGCCGGCCGCAAGGACTTAGATCTGAAAAGTTCTCTTTTTTACGATCAATTGAGCAAGGACCACCTCGCACCCCTTCCCTGTAGCAGCTCCCATTGTTATATCAAAATTCTCGTGAGGATCATGCACAACTTTCACTGGTGGGCCCATCCATGTTTGTGGCGCGGAAAATGCCAAGCGCATCCGGACGGCAAAGAATGAGACCACCACGATGGTTGCGAAAATGTTGTTGCCCTTGTCCAAGGCATCCTGAGCGCACGCTCCTCGATGGCCTGCTGTTGACTCATTCATTTTTGCCAGGGCATCCAGAGGGTTTGCCCGATGTTGACTCATTCATACAATATGTATAAATATACATACAGATGACTGAATTCACTAGACATGTTCAGATTATGATTGTCTCATCTCCACAACCCCCACGGCTGATGGTCATTTCCTGCCCGATCAATAGCAGCATCTTGCTATCCATCGGCCTTAACATTCCCATCTTTGCGACCACTGTCCACCACCAAGTGAGGAAAGAAAACGAGAGCCATGGCAAGCACCCTGCACTTTATGAACCATAATTAACCACTAGTAAACCACTGGTTATAACCATTATCAATTACCCATTATTCACCATTAAAAGCCGTTATAACCATTATTGATAAACAACCGTTATAATACCACTATTGATACACCGAACCATTATAACCACTAGTAACCACTAGCAAACCACTGGTTATAAGTTATAACCACTATTACCAGTGGTTTACTAGTTATAACTTATAACCAGTGGTTTACTAGTTATAACCACTATTACCAGTGGTTTACTAGTTATAACTACTATAACCAGTGGTTTACTAGTTATAACTACTATAACCAGTGGTTTACTAGTTATAACTACTATAACCAGTGGTTTACTAGTTATAACTACTATAACCAGTGGTTTACTAGTTATAACTACTATAACCAGTGGTTTACTAGTTATAACTACTATAACCAGTGGTTTACTAGTTATAACTACTATAACCAGTGGTTTACTAGTTATAACTACTATAACCAGTGGTTTACTAGTTATAACTACTATAACCAGTGGTTTACTAGTTATAACTACTATAACCAGTGGTTTACTAGTTATAACTACTATAACCAGTGGTTTACTAGTTATAACTACTATAACCAGTGGTTTACTAGTTATAACTACTATAACCAGTGGTTTACTAGTTATAACTACTATAACCAGTGGTTTACTAGTTATAACTACTATAACCAGTGGTTTACTAGTTATAACTACTATAACCAGTGGTTTACTAGTTATAACTACTATAACCAGTGGTTTACTAGTTATAACTACTATAACCAGTGGTTTACTAGTTATAACTACTATAACCAGTGGTTTACTAGTTATAACTACTATAACCAGTGGTTTACTAGTTATAACTACTATAACCAGTGGTTTACTAGTTATAACTACTATAACCAGTGGTTTACTAGTTATAACTACTATAACCAGTGGTTTACTAGTTATAACTACTATAACCAGTGGTTTACTAGTTATAACTACTATAACCAGTGGTTTACTAGTTATAACTACTATAACCAGTGGTTTACTAGTTATAACTACTATAACCAGTGGTTTACTAGTTATAACTACTATAACCAGTGGTTTACTAGTTATAACTACTATAACCAGTGGTTTACTAGTTATAACTACTATAACCAGTGGTTTACTAGTTATAACTACTATAACCAGTGGTTTACTAGTTATAACTACTATAACCAGTGGTTTACTAGTTATAACTACTATAACCAGTGGTTTACTAGTTATAACTACTATAACCAGTGGTTTACTAGTGGTTATTTACCATTTCATTACCATTTCTATTCCCCAAGTTGGATCCAGTCAGCAGATGATTTGCGCGTTGAGCTTCTGTGCCTTTGGTGCAAAAGATGAAGCCTCCAAAGAGAACCAGTGGTTTACTAGTTATAACTACTATAACCAGTGGTTTACTAGTGGTTATTTACCATTTCATTACCATTTCTATTCCCCAAGTTGGATCCAGTCAGCAGATGATTTGCGCGTTGAGCTTCTGTGCCTTTGGTGCAAAAGATGAAGCCTCCAAAGAGACCGGCAAACAGCAGCGGCGCGGGGGCGCCCAGGGAGACCGGTAGCAGAGACGTTAAGAGCTCACCTCCTCGCGAGCCTCGCTTGCTATGCAACAAGCAGTGCCACCAGCGGAAAGGGATCACAACCAACCCATGATCTACAACCAACCAGCTGGGGAAATTTGGTTTAGATGATCCTATTCCCAAGGAGATTTTTAAACCCCATGAAGGGATCCGGCTGGGAAATTATGAAATTTGGTTTGGAACCACCAAGCGTGGAAAAGCTCACCTAGATGCGAACAAACACCAGGAATCCTCTCAATTCACTGCGGCTGCATGTTGCCGCAGAATCGCTAAATTTGCGCGGCGACTGTCCTGAATGCGCATAATGGTTGTTTGGCCTCTGATAGATGGGTTGCTTTGCCCACGGGTCCCGCCAATCTAGCTACTAGACAACGCTGCTTGTACGGCCGCCGGCATGACATGGCAAACCAAAACACAAACTACTGCATGGCCCCGATTGCCAATTGCCATGCCAGCAAGCGACCCAAGAAAGAATGACCCATTCACCATGCTTCTCAAAATGTGGATTTGCCCATATTGTTGGTTATCTAGGGTCAAACACATTTCAAATCTCTTGGTCTTGGGCTTTACGCAGGGCCACCAGCTGTGCCTTCAAATTGGTCTGCCTGCTATGTTGCATCAATGTGGTACTGCATCAACAAATCACAAGAATTAGAACAGGATAATTACATATCATATAATTACTGCAGGCGGTTTACCAGGGATGTCATCTTTTGGCTGCGGGCATAGAGCATTGGGAGCCTCTTCAAACATGCAATGGGGATGGAACAACTACTGTACGCCCATTCCATGGAACTATGTTGTCTCTGAGGTTGGCCAATTGCAACAAGCACATGCTCCGATTTTCGGATGCTACTGCCGTTCAGAACTCAGATTGATTTTGGGATATTTGGGGTCAATTGTGAGGTTGCTAAATCTAATGCTCTCCCGCACGGATCTCGAAGTTACAGACTGCCACCAACCCCCTGAAGACTTAGAGACTGTCCACGTATAGAACGCCAAATCCACGGCTCGAGCCACTCTAAAAAATCCGTAAAGTCCTGCCATGTCCCCCTGTCAAGGAGCAGTAAGCGATAAGCAAAGCCATGTGCAGAAAAACGAAGGCTGCAGAAGTCAACCAAGCACCAGTGGGTCCAACCGAACCTGCCCGGCGCATGGTGCACCATGGAAAATGTAGCATCCAAACTCTGGCACACGAATGCACTGTACCGGGGCAATCCGGAGCATACCTCAAGGGTACCTCTGGGCCACCCCGTGCCTGCGGCCATAGATTTCAATGACGTGGCTGGGGTGCCCGGGGGGGGCCATGG
>VSDK01010772.1:553723-576073 GCA_009767595.1 Symbiodinium kawagutii | reverse complement strand
CTGGGCGGCTGCTGGTTGAAGTGGTGGTTGCTAGGAATTACCACGCACCATTCAGGTTTAACCGACTTACCAGGCAAACCCAGCTACAGGCAGCAGGGTGCATGGTTTAAATGCAACTCTTACCTTCCAAGTGCAACTGACTGGTCCTGCAACTCCAAACCACCCAACATCAGCAACCCAAAATCTTTTTTCGTGCAGCACGCATGCAAACAAAACATAGATTCTTTGGCCGCGGCTGTCAAAACGGTTTCTCCTTGGGGTGTACCATTGGACACAGCGCAGCACCATCGTTCAACATAACGACTGAGGCTGCATGGCAAGTTGCAATACCGATGGCTCCTTGTACTCCACTTTCCTGGGCCGGTCAGCCCTACTAGGTTGCCCCGGCACGGTGAGCCACAAGCCCCGCTGCCACCCAATCGCCATTCCCTTTGCTGACAATTTTCACCAGTGACAACGTGCGAAAGACTTCAACAGCGCAACAGGACCACCTGTTGGACCGGGAATTTCGGCACCACTCTGCCACTCTGCCACTCTGCCAAGTGACTGGGTGGTTGCCATGCTATCCCAGTCCAGGGTTGAGAAGAGCCTCTCCTGCACCATTTTTTCTGGTTCTAAAAGGATGGCCTTCAGGACTGCCTGCGAATAGTTGTTGCCTTAGGGTTGGCTTGGTGGAGTGGAGTGGGGACCTGTGGCATTGAATGGCATTGATATATGTGCTCTTGCTGACTGAATCAAGTGAAGGAGCCTCGGGATACCTGTGGGATGTCAAAGGCAGAAACATTGGGAGCAAGGTAGAGACTTACAAAGGCAAGAATTGAATAAAAATATGATATGGCCGGCGAGTTAATCATGCCAAACAAGTGACAAACAAAATGGTTTGGAAAAAATACGCCCAACCCCCGAGTCAGGCTATAGATCCAACGATTCTTTGGGGAACTTCGTGGGGTTAGAATAGAATGGTTAAACACACTATGAGCTAGCTGAACTAACCCCTCCCACCATGTTTAGTTACCCCAGCTGCTCCCAGCTCCAAGTGGCAATCGTTTGAGGTCAAAGACAGCTGCGTGTCAAAGGTGTGGTTCACTTTGGCGATGACCTGAGGCAGCCCCAAAGATAGGTCCGAAGAAGATTAGTGGGATAATATCAACTGAATTGGCAGGGTACATTTGACATCACTACATATATGGTATCGTGCGTTACAAATGAGCCATTTTATACTAGCAAACCCTCCATTTTTAGGGGTTCGCTGTATTGAGAAACACCCGACTTGGCTATGTCGCTGGTATATTAGTCAACCAACAAACCAATCATTTGTGAATACCAGGGGAAACTGAAAAAGGTCGATCAATCCACCAGCCAGTTTCACTGCTGGTTACCTATTCCGGTCCATGGAAAATTCACACCCAGCACCTATTGTTGCTTATTATCCCCTACTATTCGCCATTATTGACCATGGTTAAACCCACCAGCCGTTGACCACATAAAGTATACAAAGCAACAGAATCTATCATTAACCACATATAATCATTGTTCACACCAACCTTAGCCTTGGGGTTCCCCCATTTGAAGAAACCTATCAACCATTGTTAACTATAGTAGTTATCCCCTCTTCACTTTTTTATTGACCAAATTATTAACATCACTTAACATCAGTTAACATCAGTTAACCCCTTGTTAAAAATAGTAGTTATCCCTTCTTAACATCATTATTGCATATTATTGCTGGTTATAGATGGTCATAGATGGTTGTAGATGGTTCTCCCCTCTTAACTATTGTAAATTCACCATTATTAACCTTATTAAACAAATCGATCCTCCACCATTATAACCCTAATTGACGATGATTAACCATCATCAACAAATGATTAACATCAGTTAGCCATCAGTTAACCATCGTTAAACATTATTTGACCATCTAATACAACTATAACCTATAACCTTACTAAAAATCCATAAAAATCATCTTTACAGTTAGATTCACCGTTATGAATTAATCTTACTAAAAATCGAAAAAAAAAAAAGAATACAAATCGTTAAACATCTATTTAAAAAAAACTCTATATAATTGCTTCAATGTTTTAGGTCCCCCCAATTTAAAATCTAATCAACCACAAATCTCCATCAAAAAAAAAACGAAGAAAAAAAAACCCGCTGCTTCACCTATAAAAATCGAAAACAACACTCCATCCTCCCCCCATTGCTTCACCTCTTCCCCCGCCTCCTCGACGCTCAGCTGCTTGGCCTTGCCCAAGCGCACGGCGCTGCGGGGTTTCTGCGCCAGGCGCCGCAGGCCCAGCAGCCCGGGCACAGAGGCACCTCCGGGGAGTGCCGTTTCGGGGGGTCACCAAGGGGCGTGGGTTGAGGTGGTTGAGGTGGGTAGGGTTGATGGTTGGTTGAGGTGGTTGAGGAGGTGCTTGGAGTTGAGGATGTGAATGGTTGGTCACCTGATTGCTTACTGGTTGGATGATTTTGGGTGAGTTTGGGTTGATTTTGGGTTGATTTCAGCCATTTGGGTTGGTGAAGGGCTGGTAAATCGTCGGTTTATGAGGTGGTTGAGGATGATTTGTGGTTGGCAAATGGTGGGTTAAAGGCTGGTTGCTGGTTGTTTTAAGGGTTGGCTTATGATTGATCAATGGTTGCTTAATGACGGCCTAGCAATGGTTGACAAGCAATCAATATGAACGATGTGTATTGACGATTAATCAATGTGGTTAAGAACAGAAAGGCCTTCTCGTTGCTGTGCTACCTAATCATGGTCAGGTGATAAGGTGGTTCATGCTAAGGTGGTTCAGAAGGTGGCGTATAATAGATAGTGATTGTCAATGAAAGGCCCATGACGGTCAAATTGATGAGCATAGTAGCGATGATGATGGCTAACGGTGGTGATTCTGCTCGACGAAGTTGCATCCCTGTCGAGCACCAGATGCCACCTAGACCTTTCGCTTCCTGAATCATTTGTCACAGTCATATCCTGCAGCAACGATCGCTAATGGTTCAACATCGCTTATTATCACAATTATCACAGTGGGGCAGCAACCCAACAACACCCGGCTTCATAAGTTGGAGTTCGGACACAGTGCTGATGCATGCTGACGCATGTTTGAGTCGGTGATTCCATCCTTGATGTTGCCCCCGAACCGTGGCGCTACACCTGATTATCATCATGCATCATATGTTGAAAAGTGCATAGTTCATACGTTTACTAGCACACAACGTACCGATCGCACAACAAAAAACTGATAAAGACACACATAACATGTATCCATGTATGTTTGAATATGCTTCATGTCTGTCATATATGTCACCCATGTATTTCTGCGCATAGAACACACATATACATTGACAGATAAAACCTGTAAGGACGTGTAAGGACCATCTCAGACAACTTGCACAAATGCAATGTCTCCATCATCTCCCGCGCCTAGTAGCAGCTGCACCGCTGCTTTGGGATCCTCCGGCGCTTTTGGTACAAAGTCAAAGGCCGCATAGCCGCCATCCTGCAGAGACGCCAGGACCACTGAATGCTTGGGCCTCGGTATGCTCCAGTGGGTTGGCTGAGAGTCACAGGTTACAGGTGTGTTCTTTATCCACAAATCTCCGGTGCATTCCATAGTTTTCCTGCCTGTGTACCCTTCGACCCAGTCAAAAACCAGTTGTATTCTTTGGTCAAGTTGGCCACCGCAACGCTGATTCGAGGGTGGCTGGACATGTCCCAAATTGACGTTGAGACTCTGAATTTGGAGATTCATTTCAGCACTTTCCGGAAACAAGTGAGCTTTGGATAAAAAACTTCTATTGCATGAGCTGGTCGTAAACAAGATTACCCTCCGGTGATCCAACATAGCTGGCTGGAAAATCCAGCAGTGAAATCGCTGATTTCCCAGGGTTTCCCTGATGTCCCATTGCTATGTTCGATCACCGGAGTTGAGGACAACGGCTTTGCACCAAGGGTCAGTATGCTCGCAAGGTTCGCTGGCACTGGCGCTGGCAAGGTCAATGGCGTCCTAAGATGCCCAGCTGACTGGCACTTCTCACAATTCAAAACACACGCAATAAGAACCCAAAACCATCGATAAACCATGAACTAACCACTGTAACTAACTAAACCACTCTAACTAACTAACACTCGGTTAGTGGGTATGTCGAACTAACCACCAATGAACCATTTTACACGATTTAATGGAACTAACTGGAGATTATTGATAGTGGTTAGTTCCGTTATTTAATAGAACTAAGCACCAATGAACCATTCGACATACCCACTAACCATCAAGAAACAAATATAACATTCATACCACCCATTCACCATCGAACATATCCAAAAATCACTTGAAAAATTCAATAAGCAATTGACATCACCGATTAGACCATCCAAAGTCTTCCAAAAACAAATCAGAAGCCAAACAAAAATCTCAGATTTGCAAGTCCCGGAATGCAAAAGATCCAAAAATCAGAAGCCAAAAAAAAAAAATCGCACCAGGCCCTCGCGAATCTCAGGGACTGCACCAGGAACACGTCGCCTTGCAGCTGCCCTGTGGGCATCTCCTTCCGCCTCGTCGGCTCCATGACCTCGGTCGCGCGGTCGGAGACCGCCTTGCGGCGCAGGGACGAAGGCTTGGCGTGGCGCCACGCGGCCATGAGGCCCGAAGCCAGGGCCGCAGCAGTCCTTCAGGGGCACGGCCGGGGACATCCAGTGAGGCCTTGGGGAGGAACAACTCCATTGCCTTCCCAAAAGTCGAGTAGTAAAACTAGTCTTCAGATTCAGAATTGGATCATTTATGAAATTCGTTGGTGGTTTGACTTGGTCACTCGTGATCATTGGGCCACCCCACCCACTTTCCAACTCGTCTTGACAATTGGCCTGGTTATTCCTTGGAAAGTGGATGAGATGGCCTTTCAACCAGACCAATCGTTCCTTGGATTGCAACGAGTGCTTGCGCAACATGAGCTGTTATGACCTGAAATGATGCCTGATGCCCGATCGACCCCCAGACTGCGACTGCGAGTTAGTCCAGGGCACCACTTTGCCAGCCACACAGAAGATCTATGCCCAAAAAGAGTTCGGGATCCCGGAACTACTAAAAACGTATAACAAACATCATATCCGAAACCTTCCATTGCTTGATATTGCTTGAGAATCAGATTAGTGGATGGCCGATCTCCTTGGTGCCCGTGGGATCTCGCCCTGTTGGGCTTCCCCATGCGCGCCATTGATCCACACGTGCCGCACGGGCGCGGCCAAAGGAGCAGCTCGGAGCATGGCGAGGCTCGAGCTGAAAAGCTGTGAGGATGGGCGAGGCTGGCTTCAACAAATTGTCTCTGCAAGGATTTCCTTGAAAAATCTCGGGATTTTCATGCGATGCTCATGGGATTTCAGGGGATGCCCATTTCCATGTGAGCATTGTCTGAAATCAAACTTGGAGTCTGAGGATTCCCTATTCTACCTGGGATTCTTGGAAACTTGAGTAGGAAAAGTGTCTTTTAGAATCCTTTCGTCGGGTTTTATGCGCAATTGGGCAGCACGTAGATTTCACGGGCGTGCCATGGAGTTACACATGGACAACCCCCAGATCTCATGATTTATACTTGCCTGTGACAAGTTGCCACAGTGCTTCCAGCAAACTGTGAAAGCCACATATATGCATCCGCGAAGGTCTGTGATCTCAAAAATTTGGGGCACAAACACTCAAAACACACAAACGAATTGCGGGTTGGTCATTTCAAACCCTTCCAAAATATGGGTCAACCAACCACTTCTTGGTTGATCTTGGGGAAAATGCACATCTTTGAACCCACCAACCGTCCAGGGCGTGGATCTACCCCATGACCGCACTCCCACGCCTGTGCTGCGACGTCCAGACCCTCGGGTCCCAGGAGGCTGCTGAGCACCGAGCTGAGGCCTCCAACGTGACGGGGCCGGAACTCGGTCACGGTGAGGCCGCCCAGGCGGCCCTGGAAGTGGCCACCGATGGACCTCAACAGCTGCTGCAGCTGCTGCAGTGTGAGCCCTCCTGGCGCAGCGCACCTGGTGCTGGTGAATGGGACCTCCATTTGGCATCCTGGCAACATCTTGGGTCTCAGGTACCTCCAAAACACCCAGGTTTCTCCAGTTGATTGAGATTTTTTTGTTGATAAAGCATGATAAAGCATCAATTCCATTCAATTCCTAGGGTTCCCAATTGTAAGAACCCCCCCCGCGGTGTTTGACGCTCCATCTGCAGAGCTTGTGCTCTTCCCAGCTTCGTGTCACCCCAGTCCTGGCGATGGCACATTCCTCAGTGCAGGTTGAGCTGTCCGGGCACTGAACCACTGCGTGCCCTGTGTGACCTTGCCGCCAAGGGTCACATGAGGAAACTCCTCAGGGTCAAGTATGTCCAAATCCAGGTGGATGTGCAACACGGGAGATTCGCCGCTCCCCCCGACCTGCTCCAAAACCTTAGATGCCAGGCTTGGGTGAAAGAAGATGAAGCGCCACATCTACACACATCTCACAAAGTTACGCATGGTTTCACCTTATATTGCTGGAATAGCTACATGTACTTGACGTTTGTTGGATATCACAACCCCCGAAGCATCGGTGTAGGTTCCAAGAAGTGTTATTTATATATATATATATACGTGTGTAACTATATATGTATAAATATCTATCTATCTATCTATCTATCTATCTATCTATCTATCCATCTATCTATCTATCTATCTATCTATCTATCTCTGTGTGTGTCCTATCATGCTGCTGTCTCGCTGTCGCTGGTGATATCGATCTCTGCTCACACAGGGTCCCTCTCCACTTGGTAGATTGCACATCCCCTTCAAACGCTTCTGAGCACCCCAAGGTTTGCATGCAGTCCGGGATTTGCAATTAGCATTTAGTCTTTGACGACTTTACCTGACACAGCCAAATGCGTTGTTTACATCTAAGAAATTACTCAGGTGTGCATTTGCACTATATGTGTGCATGTGCACTGGGAAATCCAGGAATGGATTAGGAAATCAGAAAATTAACTGATAGGAGAGCCCCCAAGGATGTGGCAACCCAATGTAACCCAAGAATAAGCCCTAACTGTAGCAACCATGGTTTCAGCTTCAATATGTCAAGATGTGTGTCAGAGTCAAGGCCCAGGATCATCAACCAACACTCAGGGGCAAGAGCATCATCTAAGTTTAGTAGAAATCAACCTGGCAACAGTAAGACTCCAAGATATCAACATCTAATGTTAACATCTAAACCTTCGGAAGTCATCGAAAAAGCTGATCCTAATAGATGATCCTAACCCCTAGTAGCAACTGATCAATCTTCACATCATGATCATCATGATCCCTTTTGCTACTGATCTCTGATCATGGCGGGCTTCCAGCCAGGTTCAACCTCACCCCCTGCCACCCCGCCTCGACGGCATCACAGGAGATCAGTTCGGCAGTGCTCAAACACGCCACCTGAAAGGGCGGGGCTTATCAAAGCTCAATGCTTCATAGTCATCAAAAAAATGATGATTTTACATAGAGTAATTTTAAGGCTCATGGAATGGAATGGTTTTCTTGACTTTTCCGCTTGTACGGATCTTTAGGTAGGTATTGGTAATATTAATCTTTATATTAGTATTAAGGTGCAATATTTTTTGGGTTTTATTTATCCTCATGCTGAACCACGCTTGTCCTTGCAAGCCTCCTGGTGGCTTAACATGAAACAATGATGCTTTCAGTGAGTATCTTGTTGGCTTCAAGAATTTGATAGAATTTGGGCAATTGCAGCTCTTTGATATGTACGTAGAAATATGTAGAGGAAGCGTTGGGTAGCATGGGATAGCGTTGGATCTAAAGCGCTCGTTGTGGCTATTCATAATCAAGACTGTGGTTGATAATGTTGGCGAATGAAAGCTGCTGATGCTTAGTGTTTGTTTCCCGACCTAGATTCCAAAAGGCTGCGCATCGACAGTGGCATCATCTGCTTTCTCATCAGCTGACGTTTGAAAGAGCTCCCGAAATCCTTGGTGATTTCATCGTATCCCCCGCCTTCAAACCATTCTCCCAAAAATTCTCCCAAATTTTTCCCAACATTTTCCCAACAACATTCTCAGCTGAACCAACCATACCTGCCCTGGGCAACCTGGCACCACCGGCCTCGTTGTCCTTGATGAACTTCTGCTCTGCCGGGTCCAAGTCTCTGGCACCTGAGGTGACCGAGGTGTTCTGCTTCAAAAGCCATCGGTGTTTTATCACTTCATGGGATCCCGAGGCTGATGACAGGAGAAAAAACCTTCAGGATCCACAAGTGATGTGAAGATCCATTTCCATATAAGTGATAACCTGTGGGGTAGCCCCTCTTGTGGGATATCTTTTGTCACTTTAGCTTTCTTCAAGCCTATGGGCTGTGAGGATCTCATGGGGGAATTCATGGGATATCCATATATCAATATCTGACAGGTCATAAAATGTTTGGGTAAACATGGCAGGAGATCATCCACAGCTGCACGGCGCAACCCGTCAAGGAGGCGCACCGAGCAGCATCAAGCGGTTGGTCTCCAAGGCCACTGGTGGAGCCAAGTTCTCAGGGGCTGTGCCCAGCATGGCGCGAAGGCTCATACCTAGGGCTTCCCCAGGGCAAGGAACTCAAATTTTCGGGCCAGGGAAGTTCAAGATGTGGACAATGAGATTTGAAGATGATATATGGTTGGCATGGCTACTGCCCGAAACTTGAGTCCGTTGTGTTTTGGACTCCAAAGGTGGTGTCATTGTTCATGATTTGGGACTGGCGTCTTCTTTGAAACCCATCATGTGCGGTGAGCGCCACTGCAGATTGGCTGCTGCGGCATGCCAGCATGACCACAGATCTTGAGATGGCCTGCGGATCTACGGAATTTTAATGGAGCCTCTGTATGAGGGTGCACCATGCTGCAACCAACTCATTGCCCATCAGAATTCAGCAACTTGGTTTCCTGACCCTCCAAGTTCCACCAGGGAACTTCAGGTGAGACCCTCCCCTTGAAACACATCCGCGGCACCGTGGAAGTGTCCGGAAGGCGTTTCCCATTCGGCGTTGAGATCCGCGTGAGCATCGATGTAGGCCACCATCAGTGCAGGCCCATAGCGCTGCCGCAGGTAACTCATGGGAGCTAAGTCCACCGAACAGTCGCCTCCGATGGTGAAGACCTGGCGACCAGTGGCCGTTCGCGTCGTGACAGTGCTGGGGCCACAACATCAATCAACTTCAAGCAATACCGACTGGTGGTTGTAAGTCATCCCACAGAGATATGAGTTGGTCCACCAACCATCGCGAATGCTGGTAAAAGAAAAATGCTTGAAAACACCAAGTATGATCAAAAATCATCAAATGCAATGCATGTCGATGCATAGGATACATGTATATAATGTATGTAAACCAGCTTTGAAACTTCAGAGACGATCGGGGCCTGTTCAGGCTGCACCGATTGCAGGTGTTGAGAGATCTGCCCTGCCACCTGCAACGATCAAAACCCTCAGCCCCAGCGCTGCTGGCTCCTGTTTCTTTGCATATTCATGCGCAATCAACCAGGAGGTCGACGGTGATGCTCTCTGATGCTCCCTGACCGAAATAGAATCAGTACAGACCATTTCCATCCATTTCCAAGAAACGCCAAAGGCATTCCCAGGCAGCTAGGAGAGGTAGGTGGCACAAGGCGGGAGTTTTTGATCACACAGATATCTTGCTTGGGGACCTCTCCCATGATGCCCTTCGCTTGAAGGTCCAAGTAGAATCCACCCAAACCAGAGCCGGTGAACCTGGCTCAAGGCTGAGTGGTACTTCACTTTGCTGTGGGAAAGCACTTTGGCTTCCTTCTGATTGATGTCAAGCATCTGAGCGTGCATCCTCAGCCGTGCGGAATCCCAGCCCCTGCTGAGGAGGAATAAGGCGGAAAGCAGCAATACCAAGGAGGAAGGGACATCCACTTCAGGCTGTACCAACTGGGAAAATGACCAAGCACAAGGTAACCATATGTAACCACTATGAATCAATCTTTGTGGCTGGCAATCTGTCCATGTAAGGTCCATTCGCTGGCCAACAGCAGCTGACCAACGACTACCAAGTCGCGGCAGCTCCCTCAACTCCTGCTGCAACACTTCGAAACCCATGGCTGCACCTGCTGGGCATTGAAGCCATCTCCGTTTTTCATGGCGCATTTCCAAATGGCTGTCCACTCGGGATCTACCAGGGGAACCATGGACTCAGCGCCAACACCAGTTTCAGGGATGGATACTGTTCATGTCGGAGTCCCCAACTTAGCAGCTGGCTGCAGTTTGCAACCACTGACCGACTGGCGATGGATTTGTGGTCCCGTCACAATCCAAAGTCTTCATCACGGCTTGCCACTCATGGGATCATGGATCATCATCATTTGGTAATCCCTTCCCCCTATTACTAAAGGTCCCCCAAATAATAAAAATAGGCGTGGAATTCCCGATGTTTGCGTCCTTTTTGATTTTTAGTTGCGTTATTAATTGTGGCAATTGAAAATCAATAGGAAAACACATTCATTCCAGAAGGGTCTTTACCCCCTAATGATAAAACTAGCTTGATCCCGAAAATCTATGATTAGGGTCCTCTTTGAAATTCATTTCTATATTTATTAATAAGGAATTTCAATTGATTATTAGGGGTAAGCTTGGAAATCCAATTTTAGCAACATTTTAAATAGAATTGAAAGGAATTTAATTCAATTTTGAAATCAATTTTTTCTATCTTTATTAATAAGCAATTCTAATTGATTCTTGGGGGTAAGCTTCGAAATCAAATTTTAGCAATATTTCAAATAGAACTTAAAAAGGGATTCAATCAAATTTTGAAATCGAAAATGTCTATGTTCATTAATAAGGCTTCGAAATCCAATCTTAACAATATGTTAAATATAAGCTAAAAAGGAATTTAGTTAAATTGTGAAATCAATTTTTATATTTTTTGACAAGGAATTTCAATTGATTATTGGGGGTAAGCTTCGAAATCCAATTTTAGCAACATTGCAAATAGAATTTAAAAAGGAATTTGATTGAATTGTGAAATCAAAATGTTCTGTTTTTATTGATAAGGAATTTTAAATCATTGGGGGTCCGTCCGGGACCCGAATATCAAAAAACCCCTAATAAAAAAATAGCTCGCCGTGCTGGAGGGGGGGTCTTTAGTATTGGGGGGGAGGGGCTACAAAGTGTTTGCTGCTCATGATTCAATACCTTAGCAAAAAATAAACCATGTATCAACAAAACATCAACCGTCGTCATTCACCATTCTTCATGAGCATTGCTTCGAAGATCACTAAGAAGGTGCCATTGACCAACCAAGGCAGGGCCCACTTAGGACGGACGGGCTGCTCCCAAGATCGGCACCTCGCACTACGGCATCTTTCGCGTCTTGCTCCAGTTGTCCAGCACCAAACCACTGTGGCACACATAGCCCCAGCACACGTCCTGCCATGGCAACGTCCAATTGGTGGTATCTTAAACTTGGGGCACCCCTAAAGGCCCCAAATCATCCATCAACCGGTTATGGTTAAAAGTTAAAAGTACATGGTAACAATGATCAAGCAACCAGTTTTGGGGGGGTTCCCGATCTTAAGAAACTACTAAGTAGGCGAGGCATGTTGATCTTCAAGGCGGGCTTATACAATTGAGTTACAGCAGTAGCTCCTTGGTTCACTAGAAGGGTAGAGCGGGATACCCCTGGCTCCCAACCGGCCCCAACCAAGAGACAGGCTAAGATGACAAATTCTTTATGACAAATTCTTTACACAGGTTGACCTTAGCACATGGGATGGTATGCTGTTGGGATTTCTCTCGATCATGCTACCGGGTCTATTTCCAGTGGTTCTGCCAGGAGATTACATACTACCTCTATACCGCGATTAACCCTAGTAAACCCATAGTCACCATTGTCAATTGTTACATATCATATCGGTGTTTCTCGAAATAGGGGCACCCCCAAAATGGTTCATGTCTATAAACGACTCATATTGGATGGTTTGAGAATGCCCCAATCTTGGGGGCGCTCCTATTGTGAGAAACCAACATATGCTGCCCTGCATCTCTGCCTGAGCTGGTGGCGTGCACCCTCCGGACCGCGCGGCAGCGCCAAAGGCAAGCGGCGACAGCGCAGCCAGCACGGTGGATGCTGGTGCTCAGAGCACGGCTCAGGGAACCATGGCCCAAACGAATCATTTGAGGCGTTCCAGGCGTTTTCATGGCACAGATCTGAAATCTGAAGAAGCCCAGGCCACGTGTGTCTCATTCAAGGGAACCTGCCAAACCGCCCGCTACAGATCATCACAAACCGCAACACGTGGTTCAGAGCCCATTTGGAGTCCAATCACCTGCGGGGTTTGGCAATGTTGACAATCCTATGAAAACCTGATCCCCGGAAATTCTGACATGTTGACTCAGGCATTCTGGCGAACAAATTTGCTACGCAAGCTGCATGATTTGAGCTGCCGCCATCAACAAAAAAACAACAACCACATCAAATTTAGCAACAAATGCTACTACTGCTACTGCTGCTACTTTACCTTAGAAACCCAGTCTGCCAAACCAGGACCTAAGAGGATACATGTTCATGGGGCACCAGCCTGTGGCTGATATAAGTAGATATCAAATGGTGATATTCTTGTGGCGCCATGAGCAGGAAACCGTTTTGACATGTCTGCATCCGTGTCAGTGTTTTGTCATCCGTGACAAACTTCAGACGCTGGTCTCGCTTCGGCCAGGCAGTGAATTCCGACAACATCGCGCTTACGACTCATGCAGGAATCGCCCATCCAAATCAAACCCGTCGATGTGATGTCCATCAGGCAGGACCCCGTATGTTATCCATGTCCTCTTCTTGACCAACACACCGGGCCACCTCTGCCTATGCATTTTTACAGCTATGCGACTGGTAACTGTGACCTTGTCTCCGCTCACCAAAAAAAACCGATGATACAACATCTCCAAAGCTCGGATCAATGCCACATGCCTCCACTTCAGTCATCACGAAGCATCATTTACTTACCAATATATCAACTATCAATGATTAATTATCATTTCACTTCACTATCCAAAAAATCCGCAAAACGATCATTTAACTATCAAAAAATATCAAAAGCATTGCTGATTCTACACTGTCAAGAATCTGCGGAGGGATCTGTGACCTGCTAAGCATCCACGGGGGAAAGGCTGAGCTTGTGGCGAAGCGAGCTTGCCCGAAAGCTCGTTGCAAAGTTCCAAGACCTATCATTCATGTAGAGATGGAAAGCCTGGATAGCTATGGATAGCTGGTTGGTGATCTCTCTCTCTCTCCAATCTCTCCAGCTGGTTGGTGATATTCCCAAATATCAATCAACCAACCATGCCAAACATTGGGGAAACGAAAAGTGCATGAAAATGCCTAAAACCACCAACCGGTATATTGTGACAATGGTTGGTTGGGCGCGGGCATACAGCCAATTGGACATGGCTATACAGCCAATACCTATCACCTAGGGTAAATGAAGAAAAAAGATGTGCATGCATTGCACGTCATTGCACTGAATCACACGCAAATGTCAACTGAGAAACTGGACTGGAATTTTCAAGGGCCTTGTCTCACCTTCATTTAAGGTGTTGGTTGTCACTGAGTTCCAGTGGTCTGTCACTGCCACGTCCTTTTTCCACACAGGCAGTTTCACGAAGTCTTTTTCCTAATGGAAACGCTCCATCCGCCGAAAAGCCATGGACTAATTCCATGAAATCCTGGTTTCGTCGGTTCTGCAAATTCACGATGCGATACCTGGTCGGTTGCCTAATCGGGAATCTTCGGGAAATTCAAAAAAAATGCGGTAGGGAGGTAATATCAGCCTTTGTCAATCCATGCCTCCTGTTGAAGCCTGAACAATGATTGACCCCCCAGGATTTGGTCGACTGCAGTTCAAACATTTCCAGCAGTCACTCTCAGTTTAAAACACGCACACCGGCCTCTTGCCGGTGCCAAAAAAAGAACCCAGCCCCGACACTGCAAGGCGATCAATGCGATCACAGGCATGCCTTTGAATCCAGGCGCAACTCGTGCAAAGCACTGATGGCGCCACGTTCAGTGCACCCTGAGCCTTGGAAGGGGCTCGCAGGCTGCTGGGAGCGGTTGAATCTTTTCGAACGACTCGGTGAGGAACCACTCCTTGAGGAGCGGCTGCTCCGGCGACTATGCGCTTGGCCAAGGGTCAACGCGACAAATCCAAGGGAATCAGAGCTTTGGTTGCCACGACTTTCATCCAAATTTTGCAGGTTTGACTGGGTCAAAGTGGAAGGAATGATGGCGCGTTTGACCACGACCATGCTGCCCACGTGAGCATCCAAGACTTGGTCATACTCACAAGTCACAAAGCCATCTGCTTCCCAAAGGCCAAGGAGATTGAAGGCGACTGTGCCGGGATCTGCTTGCTGTTGCGCAGCAAAGGTGTTCCCTAAAGTCTGCAACTGCCGATTGAAAGACAATTGGGAGAGGCTGCTGGCAATCTCCAGGACGCTGCCCTCGGGTCAATATGATCAATTTTTATCATTCCACATACTTTCCAGCCGAGTAAAACTGCTCTGAACACTAAACATGTTGAAGTGCTTCCTTCGCCCATGAACCGTATTCTACAACCTCCGTGTGCTGAACATTTGTCGTGGCGGTACACTTCCCTATAAGTACAACTTCGTGAGGCAAGAAGAAACGGGGCTTCACTTTATCAACTCTATGGCGCTTTTTTCCGACCCATGCAACACGTGCCCCACAACAGGGAGTAAGTTAAAGGTTTGGAGGCGCGCAAGTTTCAGACAGCCCTAGCTTGGAAGGGAAGCGTAAACTACTTGCTGTATCTCCACCCAGGTCTTCCTTTTTTCGCATCAGTATCTGACATTTCTGCGGAAAATGAATGGGATACAATGCAACTGCGTCACCCTGTTGGCTATTGCTTTCCAAGCATCAGGGGAGCTGACACCCAGGCATTGATGGCACAGCTGCTGCATCTTCCCACTCAGGCTGTAAACATGGAAGTGGTACATGTCAAAGAGCACCATCAGCGCATCATCACTTGCAAGGGTCAATGCTTGTGCTGATGGGCCTGAATCATGAGATGAAACGTCTGCCACAGCTCCAGCAATAGTTTCCGTGTCTTGAATCTCCCGCAGGCCCACCAAAAAGCACTTCTCATCCGCAAGGTTTCTGAACTGCGCACAGAGCAGCTCTACTTTCACAGGGTTGTGATCAGAATCCAGCATTTCAGCATTCAACGCCACTACCGATGTGCTCGCAGGATTCTCAGTGCCAGAACGCTTGGAACTCAGAACCTGCTCAGAAATGCGCAGCCTGTCTCTCTCAGTGAAGAAGTCGAGAAAAGCTTCTCCTGACAAACCCCCAGGCTTGGGCGCGCTCAGCAACAGGGAGGAGAGTTGGCGCGAATCCTCAGCTTTGCAAATCCCATGTTCACCATGTCAAAATACAAGATTGAATCAAATGATTGGGGAAAAAGATGGACACAGCATTGATCATGACTGTACACCCTAAAGGACCCTAGGCATGTCCGCACTAAACAAGTCAAACCATAAGCTTCACCCAAACCCTTTCCACTGCCCGACACAAGCACAATAAACCCAAGGATCGTGAGTGAGTCTCAAACTATGATCTACCTCGACGACAGCATCATAGCACGGAGTCAGTAAAGAAGATACAGCACGTAGCTCCACTGTCCTCTCTTGTAAGTCTGCCTTCAAAAAAGCATTGTTTCGCAGCAGCCCTCGGACGCCCATGATGCTCACAAGCATGATCAAGAACAGAGAAGCGACAGAATGAACAGAGATAGCCGCAGAGCACGGTGAACCTGCCGCAACGATTGCAAGTGCTTGCGCCAAGTGGAAAAGCATGCAACATATCACGCAAGGAGCCCGTTTCGCGAGCACGGCAAGTGTAAAGCGCCCAGGGAAGGCCAAAGCGATCACATCGCGGACGTCCAACTCCATGCCCTGTGCCACTGAGATGAGCACAGTAGCATCAATGGTCAGCATGCTGGCCTGAGAGTTGTAATTCAAGACCACCCAAATATATTTGAAAAGAGAAACGGGCTGAGGGATGTCACTTTGCTATACGGGGCTACTTCCCCCCCACAAAAATGGCCTAGCTAGAGGCTGTGTTCAAAGAGAATCACGTGGTGAAAACTGAACCGAGTCACCAGATACCAAACATCTTGGCATCTCGGGTTGATCAAACAAGGACATGAAGTCAGCACAAGGGCAAAGCTGGCAATGACCACAAGAGCATAGTCAAACTCACCACCGTTCTGCTCCCCATGGTAGAGCTGGAGTTGTCGCACGAAGAGACGAAGCATCGAGGTGAAGAGAATCACCGGCCACACAACACGGATCCAGTTGCAGCGCATCCTGTCAAGTTCCTGGTCCCTTCGGCTGTTGGTTGGACCAGTCTGTTTCCACCACGTCAGGAACTGAGTTCGATGATGTTTACCAACCCTGGCCACCTTTTCCAATGTTGAATGAAGTGACCATTGCTGAGACTGGAGGAAAGAGACCACAAGGAAGACCACCTTCAAAGTGAAGCCCACTTGAAGTGCCAAGATGCAGAACCACAGCACGGTAAGTTCCATGGTGGCTGCAGGAATGTCTTGAAAAAGGGCGAGCTCGTACCCCTGCTTCAAAGCATCAAAAAAGTGAAGCTTCAAAAAAAAGTGAAACCAAAAACATGCTCGAGCCCGTTAGTTGCGGCCAAAGACAACTGGCACCGGACTTGAGCATACGAACCCAAGTTGGAACCCTTCTCTCGCAAAAGATTTCAGTCTCAAAGCTAAGCCTCTGGCGCTGGCGAAAATGAACTCTCGCTCAACCTGATTAGGTTCCCCTCTTGACATGGACTCATTGCATTTGGGCCGTTGGACCAATGACCACTGACTCAAAAAGGACAAAGTAAGCGAAGGAAGCGATTGCGTTAAGTTTGGTGCAAGTCAATCTGTGGAAGAGCCCCGGCAAACTGCACATTTGCAGCCGAAAAATCAGTCTGGGCCATTTGTCTCTGGAAATGAACGGACAATCATCCCTTTGGTCGTGGGGTAGTACTACCCGGGTGAGGGTAGATAGCATATGATATCACATCAACTTTTGTGAATTTTGGGTGCCGAGACGGAAAGGGTTAACATTACTGCAAGTCTTTTTGTACCCCTGACATCTGTTTGGGACTTGCTTCGCAGGGTGTGGATTCAGGCAGCCGACCACATGCCTCACATCGTGCAGGAATTGTCTATCACAATCAAACCCAGCCATCGATGTTTTTCTTCATATTATCTTTTTGACCAACCCGCAGCCTATGTATTTCTACAGCTAGGTGACTGGTATACCTGACCTTCTCTCCACACCGGTGATGTCAAAAACGGATCGATGCCACATGCTTCCACTTTGGTTAGTCAGCAAGCATCATTTGCGAATATATCAACTAACATTCAGCAAGTATCATTTAACTTCACTATCAAGAAAAGCCGATTGACTATCATTTAACTATCAAAAAAAATCCCCAGCAGTGCTGACTCTGCACCAAAAACACCGGCTCGCTGCTGTGCTCTCTGAGCTCGCTGCCTTCCATGACCCTCGTAGTCCTCGACGGTTGGTACACGGGGATTCCACGATGGACGCCCATCCAAGTCCCCAGTAAAGATCTCCCCTCGGTGACCGACGAACTTCAGGTGCTTCTAAGATCTAAGTCTTCTGGGTCCGTCTCATGGTTGGCCATTTTGACATTTCACAAAGCCAATCCCTGCAAACCTCCATCCTTTACATCATTGTTTTCATTCGGGTTTTTGTTCCGCGTTTCATTACTGTTGTCGATCGGCAATTCACATGAACTCCCTTGCAGCGGCCATGGAATAGCAGGCCTGGCCCTGCATAGAATCACATCTCTCTACCATAAAAAGCATGAAACGTCCTCTGGTTATCTAACATCACAATGGATAATGAGCCACTTCTAGATGGCCAAATACCACTTGGAAATGGCCCTTTTCCATGGAACGGCTCTGCCCAGGTGCCCATCATGTCCAACCACAATCCCGTGCCGATTCCTCCCGGAGATTTTCCCACCGCGTCGGCGACACGCTCGATGGCAAATCACATGCATGCTTTGGCCGTGTATTTTGTCTCAGTGGGTGACTGTTGACATTTGCACCTTCAGAGTTCAAGCTGACTTAGATCACTGAAAGCCTGCGTAGGCAATGGTCATACACCAAGCTATAGCACTCCATGGTGTTCGTCTCATAATTCATTCATCACATAAATCATCATAGATCCACAAGAAATCCTGCAAATGCCACTGGGCCCAGCTGGATCTCGGCTACAGTGATGAGAAATGCGCTTTCAGCTGTTTGATCAGTTCTTTGCTCTCGATATGCTCCGGATAGGCCTAAAAAAGGGTCACAACACGAGTTTGTGGGCACGTGGGAAATTGGGTAAGGAATGGTTGGGAAGTTTTGACTGAAAAGAAATACACAAAAGAAACATATGTACATGTATATATATATATATGAATGTATATGCGCGTGTGTGTGTTTACTACGCCATTGTAGTCTTTATATATGTAAATAGAAATCACACATACATAAGTATTCCGTACAAATACAAGCACACATGGTGAAAACGCAGCGTTCCCATGATGGAGTCTGCCGATGAGCGGTGGTAAAGACAGGGAGCAATTTGAATGATGCAATTTATCCACTAACCACCACCCAAAAGTATGAAGGTAACACAGCTGTGAGCAAATGTGCCCTTGTACTGATATTTCAGTGATATTTCTACAGATTCCCTCTATTTCGTGACGCATTGCATGATAAGCCTCAACGGCCGAAACAACGAAAAGCTTCGCAAACAGAAAACAAAATCCGGAGCTCACGCGAAGCAAAATGATTTTATATTGGTATCACCAGATCAAGAATACCAATCATGGTGCAAAGTTGGCAAATCTCCACAAGATCTTTCATTTTTGTTACACCGTCGCATCGTTGCTGCCAATGACGCAAGTCCCCTATCATCACTGCTGCAAATGCCAAACTAGCAATTTTAAATGTGAGAGCACCCCAACCAAACCCCTTACCTGCGTAGCATCAAGTGCTGCAAGTGCCAATGACCACCCCACCCTCCATCACTTTAGCATCAAATCCTGATTGCATGTCAAAAAGTACAGCAATTGCATGATTGCGAGAATTCATGTCACCAAAAACCTACACTTGATGCATCAGAACATAGGATTGGCCTGTATGAATGACATCGTCTATCTGTGAATCTGTGCATCTGTGTGTCTGTGTATCTTTGTATCTATATCTGCCTGTCTGTCTGTCTGTCTGTCTGTCTGTCTGTCTGTCTATCGATCTATCTATCTATCTATCCATCTATCTATCTATCTATCTATCTATCTGTGTGCTTAGTGCTTACATTGGTGGATGCAGTATGTAGTGTGTGTGTGTGTGTGCGTGAGTGTATTCAACGAATTTACAGATGCTTGAAAATATGTGTGCCATTTTCAGTGCCCGGAAATGGATTCATCAATATGAACACTGGGGGCGCGAATCAGGGGGCAGGCCCAGTGCCAATCCCATCGTGACACGTGCAACAGGTTGGATGGTCAAATCCCGGGTAATTCGAACAATGAAAACATCAGGTTTTTGCCCAAGATCGGCCCATTCAAGGGCTGAACATTGCTTCATGTTGGTTTGTGGCTGAGGATTTTAGGGATGGAAGACTTTGAAGGTTGCTTGTGACATCAACAACCTGCTTGGCCACTCGGCCTCCAAGGCTTTGTTGGCCAATTCGAAGCTGTCCTGGAACTCTCCCAGTTTGAAGGCCTTGGAAAAGTAGCGCTGGCTTGGGAACTGGGCCCTGCCCCGCATTGCCTCCATCTAGTTGCAACATCCCACCTGATGCCCCTTCTCAATAAGCACCAATCATCTTTTGGTGAACGGGCAAAACCCCATATCTACCAAGCTACTAGCAGGCCGCCGTTGAAGGCTGGCTCGAACAAGTGTGGAGCCAATCTCATTGCTTGCCCGAAATGCGCTTGTGCCTGCTCGACGTTGCCCTGGCACGCGAGCTGGTGTTTCAGCAGCCCGTCAATCAAACACTGAGTGAACCACTCAGAGTGGCACTCTCAGGCCATCGAATCATTTCCGAGGTGCTTGGAATGCCCCAAGTTCATCACTTATCAGTTCAAATGGTGTCATCTGATGTCGCATGTTGACCGGCTGCAGATCCCCGGCTACCCGATCTCTTGGGCCTGTGACCCTTGTATTCAACCAGACTTCAGCCCAATAGGCTGCCCCTGAAGTCTGAAGTCATCGAGAAATTCCTGCAGTCAGCATCTGATATCCCAAACTTCCTCACGGGATCCTCCAGAAGGGAGGTTTACCAGCCCTTCAACGCAAGAATTAACCTCTCTACACATCCGTTGGCCAACCATTTTGGGCGCACCCTGAGCACCTCCGTGCTGCCGTGCGGGCACCATCCATGCCCAACCCCGCTGCCTTGCGGAGTTCCAGGACCCCGATGTTGTTGTAGCTCTCTGCATGGTTGGGATCCACGGACACGGCGATCTTGAAGGCCTGATATGCCAAGCCCAAGTCACCCACCTCGGTGAGCTGGCAGGACAAGGGGGCACATGTGAAAAATGAAGCATGGCTGTTTAGTAATAGGGGGAAGGGATTAGAATTGAAGCACAATCTGTGTTGTACATGTGAGTGTGTTTGATTTGTCACTCTGCTGAGGGAAGCTAGCAGCTAGTCTGTTCACAAGAATCGATGACTAGGGGATGTGTAATGGAAGCCCCTGCGGTTATGACTATAACTATGACCAAGAAATCCGAGCACATGAAAAAAGCCATATCAACGAGCAACCCGCATCTGCCTTCAAGGGCTGAACATGGATATGATGTGACAACCAACGCAGGTACATGATTGTGATCTGAATGGCTGTGCCAACTTTTAATCAATCTGAATGATTCAGAGTTGCCATTGCAGCCACCCAGCAACAATAGAAACATCCTAACTACTGGTAGTCATGTTCGTATCAGCCACCTAGTCATGATATTGGCCCACCAACAGCGTGGATTGCTGTTGGGGCTGGTGAAAACTGATGTGCCGGGCACCCATCTAATTTCTTGGACCTTGCTGTACCGTGGCTGATCAAATGCTAGAAAATCATCCATGTACTCAAGAAGCAACGCTTCCCCCAACTTGATCGGAAAACGTGATGTAAATGGTAGATTATGTTTTCCAATTAACGTTCAGTCTAATGTATTGGAGAATGCCTCAACTGATCCTCAGCCAAGAGACACCAATCGCCACCTGCCCAATGTTGTACCTCCGGGGGGGGGCATGCTCTCAGCATTTGAATCAAGCAGCACGACTGAAATAGTCCCACGGATTCAAACGGGGAGCACCCCATCACACCCCCTGCCTGGCCCTATGAAATTGCACTGGAATATGACTGTTGTGGCTCCCAACCCTGCTGCGTATGGAAGCCTCCATAGCTGTGGCTGACCATCCAACCAACTGGTGAACGACTCCGGCAGAGCAACCCTGATCCAATGTTCGCCCAGGGGCCACACATCTGCCATGTTGTTGTCGTCGGCCAGCATCAAGGCTCGCTCGAAACAGCTCAGAGTCAGGTCATACTGCCCAGCGTAAAAGCAGCACAGGCCCATATTGTTCCACAACTCCTGGCATGAACTGGGCCAAGCAGTTTGAGCGCTGGTTCAATTCCACATGGCGTCGGATCCCTCATAAATAGCCAGTGGAACATTGATCTGACTAACTCAGGGTTTGATCTGTTCACCTTGCGAGATTGGACCTCATGAAAGATGTGAAAGCTGGAGAAATCGTTTTCAAGAAAATGAATCCAGCCTACAACCAAGGGGTACCAAGGGCGTTGGGTTGGGAGCGTGGGGCCCGATCACCGCAGCCGAGCAGCAGCCGAGACAACCCCATTCTGCAGCATCCGACGGTAGAAGCGCAGAGCCAACTCAGGCTGGTCCGTGTAGAAATGGTGGGAGGCCAAACACGCAATGGCCTTCCAGGCACAGCACAGCCACCAACTGGAGCTCATTCTTGCAAGCACACGACGCAGTCAATGGTTAACATAAGTGAGAATAACCGTTTTTGAACAATGGCCAATGATGGTTGACACAATGAGTGCCTAATAATGCTCAGTTAATAGGGACTGATAATGGTGAATAACAGGTACCCCCTGATTAATTTCTGGTTTCGCGGAGAATCCACTACTTATAGCGGTTTACGCCCAATAAACACTGGTGATTTTTGGCTTCCACCAGGATAGTTTCCTTGAGGCTACCCCCCC
>VSDK01010772.1:527992-553713 GCA_009767595.1 Symbiodinium kawagutii | reverse complement strand
TATGGCCATGTCTGGTATTGTATAACGATCGCTGTCACTTGAAGTCATTGATCATAAGCCCAATAGTGGCGGACCACGCCGTGTTGCTTACATGTTTGCAGGGTGAATGTCATACACCTGCTTTGGTGATTATACACATCCTAACTGGTGGGTTTACAGCTCGATCTTTTGGGTGATGCATGGTGATACCAAGTGCATTGTGCATGGCATTGTTTGTTTCTGCTGGGGGCTAGACTTTATGTAGACTGAGCCTGCGCTTCATGATGACTGTTTCATTGGGGAATCATCCATTTCAACATGAAGCTGCATGAACCCTTTTCAGTTGCAAACCGCCATTCTAGTCGATCAGTCTCGATTTTGTTTTGGGACGCCTAGAGTTTGAAGTTTTGAATGGATTGAAGTCGTCCGAGTCACATGCTTGGTACATTCTTTGAACAACTCATCAAGTTTGCTGCCTCCATCCCTTGGAATTAACCCATGTTCGGCCTCGGAATTCACTGCATCAAACTGAAGCACCTTCCTGAGATGACAAGGCGGCGCCGGTGAGATGTCACAGTTTCACCATCCGCTGAATCGCCCTGTGCTGCAATAAAGGCAGGGGAACTGGCTAATTGATGTTGATAGTGGGAGTGGACACTTCTTGAAATGTTCAATTCTCGTAAGGCTGCTTTGAACACCCAACGAAGGCCAAGGATCTTGTAAAAGCTAACGCCCCGGAGCAGCGAATTCAACATGTCATACGTCCGCGCGAGGCCGATGAGGATGTGCCTTGCACACAAGCTGCCCATGTGTTGACCATTGGGGGTTTCGGAAAGAAAAAAATGATATTTTTGGTCTGACCTTTGCTGTTTCATATCAATGCCTTATGAAAGGATTGCACGCACCAGCACGAAGTCCCCACAGTTTTGCTAGGCCAATCCCCGTGTCACAATTGGGGTCAAAAACAATCAGCTGCAAAATTCATTGAGAAAGTATGGGCTGTCCGGAAGTTCGAGGCACCCCTCCAACGCGATGATTTTGAATAGGGAAACCTTCCTGTATCGGGGCGCCGCAATCGTTCAAAACACCTCTAGGTCACTAAACCTATGGGCATGCCAGCCCTCGCTTCACTGTCCTTTCGTTTCACCGACCCATCTTGTCCAAGGATCGTCTCACCAGCAAACTTCTCAGCGGCCCGACCGTATTGGTCCAACGCCGAGTTCGGCTGGTCAAGACCTAAGTGGCCACCAACAACTAGCTCAACAACAAAGATATGCCCAAAGGGAAACATCAATGAAAATGCGATGCGCCCATTTCCTGCCCAGAAGACTCAATGGAACCACAAAGCCCCTTTGGGTGCACATAAATACAAGCAGGAATTGCTGCAACATCCACCTGGGAGATTCACAATCGTTGGCTCATGCGTTCTTGGGTTGGTGAAGCAACCAACTGGCCGGCCGGCCATTCAGCGAGCGGCGGCTAGCTGGCAAACACTCATTTGCCCCAGCGGCTCAATCAAAATCAGCTTTCTTCGTTGGTTGACGCGCCGGCTTTTCTTTCGCGCCATGGCTTGGATTTTTTCGCGATAGAACCGGCGCGTCGTCATATCCAAGAAACCGGCCGGCCCTTAAATGCACATGGTTCCTAAAAATCATGCGCGGAGAATCTATCGACGCATTCTTGGCAATAGCTGGCCCTGCCTCATGGCGCCTGGAGTAACGTAACGCCAAGTGGTTGTTGGCGGCGCGGCCTAACAACGTATCTTGACAGCTTTGCCCCACCAACTATTACCTGGAGCTTGCGCGCAAAAATGGACGCTGCTCGCAGGGCCCCAGCGATGAAGGCTGTGCTCAGACCCTCGTAGGCCGTGCGCCTCCAAATTTGTGCTTCACAGAACGGGTTTTTCCTCTGCCTGTTTTTGGTCAGCACAGTTTGCGCCAAACGGGCCACAGGCGGCACAAGGCGTAGCACGCGTTTCAAACGTATATTCTTGGCGAGGCTGCTGTTTGTGTAGGTCCTGCTTCTCTCATCCAAACCCTTCCATGGTTTTCCTCCCACACAACTGGGTAATCACCGACCATCAACGGTTGTGAATCATTATCACTGACCATCATTGACCAACGGCTCAGGATGCTCAACATAGCCAAGTATAGCTATAATGTCATAATGATGGTTCGACATGCTTCATCACGATCAATAACAATTAATGACAATAAGTAGTGAGGCTAGCCATAATGCTTAATGATAGCGGGCAATGATGATGGTTGATGAACAACTCAGCTATAAACCAGTTAGATTGATAGCTATCAGACTAATCAATAACCGACCCTGGAATATCCATCATTGAACACCGTTACCCATCAATCAAACATACTTAAGTTAGGCTACCAAACTCGCATCATGAACCACCATTGGCCAGCGCAAAGCCCCATCGCGAACCAGCTCCTTGACCATCAGCTGTCATTAAGCAACTTGAAAATCACCAATTTACTGTCCCTAACCAGCCTTTTGTCCATCGATTCACCGCCATAAACCATGAACCAATAGCGACCCTCCATGTCCAATCAACCTACCGCCGGCAACAGCACGATCAACAAACCGTCGGCGATCACAGCGATAATTGACATCGGCAATTGTGACCACAGTGATTGATATGACCTTACCTGTCTTTTACATATGAATATATTTATAAATGTAGCATTCAAAATGGATCAAATAAAAAATCCAGGAAGTATTACAAAATAGTGTCCACGGCCCAATGGCCTTTACAGTGTGGACTGCTAAATGATATTCAAAACTTGCGGTTCTTCACTGCCAAGTCTCGACATGAATCCCAAGTGCTGGATTCTGCTCCCTTGGGATATGCTAGATAATAATCAAGCCTTCTTTTCAGTGTTGCAGGCGATGAGCACCCCAAAACATATTTCTCTTTCCCCACTGCGACAGTCTGTGCACCGAACTAGTATCAAGGCAGAAAAGGAACTGGACAAAATGAAGGGTAGGATTAGGGTCAGTATACAATTAGTATAGCCTCAGCATGGCATGGTATAGCCTCAGAATGGCATTTGTAAGGGGGGACCTTAGAAGAACTTTCGTTAGACACTTGGGAAAACGAACTACGCAAAAGCCTTGATGTC
Organism: Symbiodinium kawagutii; assembly: GCA_009767595.1. NCBI lineage: Eukaryota > Dinophyceae > Suessiales > Symbiodiniaceae > Symbiodinium > Symbiodinium kawagutii. The sequence continues at coordinate 550,597 of VSDK01010772.1, read as the reverse complement.
AAACTGCATCGACATCATGGGTCATTTCTAGGAGACAAAAACAGACACGCGCATAGATATATATATATATATATATCTGTGTGTGTTTGAGGGTATGTATGTATGTATGTATGTATGTATGTATGTATGTATGTATGTATGTATGTATGCATGTATGTATGCATGTATGTATGCATGTATGTATGCATGAATAAAAATAAGTTTATATATATGTATATATTCAATCATTTATTTATTTATTTGTTTATGTATTTATAGTTATTTTTATTTATCTACATTCATATATGTGTGTGTATTTATTCATTGAAAAGAAAGAACTACATGTGCATGTGCACATACGTACTCGCATTAGTACACATGTAATGCACTGATTCTTATACTCGTATATTGTACCTACACAGCGGTACACACATGTGTTACACCACTTTCAATAACTGAGCTTGTAGACCAGCTTTGAGCAGGGGATAGGAGGGGTACATGGTAGTTGGTACTGACTTCATATGCTTCTTCATTGTCACATTTTACTTGTCTATCGACAGGCTGGACGCATATCTGATACCTCGTCTGAAGACTAGTCTTTCCAATGAACCAGGCACAGCCATTCGAGGTTGAAAGTCATCTTCGTTGGCAGTTCTACAAGCAGTTTTGTAAGCATCTCCCTGAGTAACAATCTTTTAAATGCGTTACCCAGTGGGCAAATGTTTGACCTTGAAATTCTGGCAAACGGGGCGATTGGGGCGTCACCAACTGGTTTTGCTCTATGAATAGTGTTGGTTGCTATTGGTTCACACTCATTACCAAGGGCAAAAAAAGGCAATGATGTTTGATAAAAAAATGAAGAATACCATAGAATCCCACTATATATCTAACAACAACAGTGGCAAAAGCATGCATAAGCAACCTCTAGTACAAGGATATGTCACCCACAAGCACCAACCAACAATATGAAACAAGGTTTCTCAACCCTGGGTTTACATTATGATCCAAACAGCAAGGGCAAGGGGGTCCAAGCTCTGAGCAACCGCCTACATAGCTCTTTCATTTGATCGTCTGAGGGATGGAAAATCTGTCAAACCACCAACCAACAGTTGTCAATTCGTCCCAGTACAAGTTGCTTGATTCAAAAACATGTCAAGGCCCAATCTGAAGCTGCTGTTTCTGTCATATGTGGCCTGGCCTGGCCTGTTCTGCCTTCGTCCAGAATTCCCAGTGAAGATTGTCAGAATGAAGATCATGGCTGGCTCGTGATCATCATCATCATCATCATCATCATCATCAACATCATCATCATCATCATCATCATCATCATCATCATCATCATCATCATCGACATCATCACATTTTTGTGTTGACTCGTTGGCTGGTTGGTTCATTAGTTTTGCCAGGGAGCGCAAGTACACCTTACACAGCTCCAAATGGGTGGTGATCATCTCCTGGCAGCAACGACAACTTCAGGGGCATGGGATCATCAGTCAAGTGGATTTCGTATCTGTTTGGAATCCATTCCTGGCGACAGTTCACAGTCTTCAGTGGATAAAGCTGTTCTTCTTTAAATGGCGAGAATGGATGGAGCAATCAATTTGTGTAATTCATTAAATGTATAACTGGTGATCACGGATAAAACCATTGAGACGGCGACGTCTAGTCACATGCGGTCACCAATCAATAGATTACATACATCTTACTAATTACTACAGTGTCTTTCGAAGATACTGGCGAAAAGCTCTAGCAAGCCCAGGGCTTTAATGGGGGTATCACAGCCTTTCAACCCGGAAACAACCATTCCCCCAATCCGTTGTGTCAGAAGAACCCGGTGACATTTCACATCTCCTGCTCGTGGGGAAAACTGAACAGGCTTTCAGTCATCATACTGTATCATTTCTCCCGAGAATCCTAAAATCCGATGTTTAGGGAGAATATATGCCCGACCGTCAAATACATGAGCCAGAAAAAAGCTGACAACGAACACCAAGCTTTCATAATCTTGTGCAGCTCAAATGTCAAGTTTTCATAATTCGCACCAAGTTTCACGGGCAAATCAATAGCCAGGAGGGGATGATGACGACCAAAAACATAGTCAACCAATTGGATTGCTTCAAAGCTGATCAATAGGGATCGCCACAATCGGCTACCATGATCAACCAGGGCCATTGGCCGCTCAGATCGACCTATCCTTTGATGTAAGCGATGCTAATTCCTGCACCATCGAGTATTTGATATGATCGGTACATATCGGTACCGTTAGCCGTTAGCCTATCAATATGATTCATGTAATGCGACGCAGTTAGCTGGTTCATTGACATGAACAGGCCTGGAACAACAACAATGAGGGCTTGCCCCCCCTTTTCACCCACAAACCTGCGATTTGTCCAAGCTTGGAATGCAAAATCACTACCAAAATGGTTCCACAAGCCGTTTGATTTTCCACCCGCCATCTGGTTGGATACGACCATTCTGAAAAAAATCAGCGACCAAATGCATCGAACTAAAGATTGTTTAGCTCAAGGAGGCTGGGCTCCTCTGGGTTGGCAAGGCTACAGAGTGCTAAGTACACATTTTTCACTGTAACCCAGCGGTAAGGAATTGTCTGAGATTTGGCTAGGGCACCCTGGTAGCCCCGGTAGCTCCCCTATGAAGAGGGTGGCTCCAAATCGCTCCCCTCCCAACCAACAGCCACTGAGCCACTGAAGTAGTGTCATTTCAAAAGTTTCAAAACTATCTCTCTCCCCATCGTCTCGTCAAAGAGTTGAGCTATGCTGGCCATGGGTTTTTTAAACGCTGCTTCGTGATGTAAGGAAGTTCCCATTGCATGTCACTTTGGGGGAGGCTGACCCTGAGGCCTGGTGATTTCCCATTTGCCACCGCTTGACCACCACGTGGGAGTGCTGGCAAATTTCTGCCAAGTCGATGCTCGATGCATGAGCAATATGTAATCATACCCAATCCACCATTGGTTTACCCTAAATAGCTGGTGGTTTGCCATGAAATTGAAGCGTCTATTACCTGCTGGATCTAACCGTGCCAATGGATCCTGCCACTGCCGTTGCTCCTCGTCCTTCAACGCGCTCTTGAACTGTTTTTCCGCATCGCGCAAGAGGCCTGAAGCACACGGAGCGTGTCCCGGGAAGCCCTGGCGTTGGGATGGGGAACCCGAATGGCTACCTATTATGCAACTGGAAACGTAGGCAACCCATGGTACAAAACATCTCAAGTTACACGATGATTTGGGGGATGCAAAAGCTTCAATAGCTTATCCAATGCACACAGGTCCTGATACTTGCTTAAACCATGTTGGACATGTGTGATCAAAAATGTTGGCAATAGCTCATGCAATCGTCACTGTCCAAATTGGTTTTCCATCTGCGCATGTTTGATTGCCAAGCAAGAGCCAGGAAACACCCCATGAGGCAATGATGGCGGTTGCGGATGTCTGTGGCGGTACTAGCGGGTCCTAGCGTCATGTTGAACGGCCAGCACTCGAATAGCACTGAAGGAGTTGGTTAATCTTGGTGTTCAACTATGAAGATACTATGACGACCACCATAAACCAAATCCCGGGCCACCGTTCATCATCCTTGATCATTCTCGATAATGGTTCCTGCTGTCGATCTGGTCAATGATGAACCATGACTAATTAATCATTGACTATAAACCATTGCCTACCATCGTCAACCATCCTCAACCATCATAACTGATGAAATTAACCACCAAACTGTAGATCACTGAGTTGGCTGATGGGAAAATCTATGTTGGAAACACGTGTTTTAACCACCAAGTAATTGGGGGTTCCGATAGTTTCTTGTCGTTCCCTATGGTTTTTCCATGCTTTCTTCTGGGTTTCTGCATGGTTCCTTATGGGTTTCCTATGGTTTCCCATGATTGTTCTATGGTTTTCCTACGGGTTGCCCATGATTTTTCATGGTTTCCTGCTATTTTTCTTTGTTTTTTTTTTTTTTCTGGGTTCCCTATGGTTTCCTACGGTTTTTCTATGATTTCCTATGTGTTTCTACATGTTTCTACGATTTTTCTATGGTTTCTCATGGTTTTCTATGGGTTTCCCATGGTTTTCCATGGTTTCCTATGCTCTTTCATGGTGTCTTATGGGTTTTCGATGTGTTTCGCCATGGTTTCTGGTCACATTTTCCCAGTGCATTTCGCCAAGGCGCCCAGCTGATAGTAGGCCTTGCCTAAGCGCGCCTTCCACCACCAATCCTGCCAGGGATGGCATAGCACGAATCAAAGCAGTGGCATGAACATTATTCTAAATTGGCCAGATTATAGAATTGATTTCCGATTTTAGATTATAATGTTTTGACTATAACCATAATATGGTTCACATAACATGGAAATATATAATGCTATTTATGGTCAGAGAAGAAGGAGTTCTTATTTAGATAACAGAATATGGATTTTTTAATTGGGTACCAATGGATAGAGAAGAGCTGGTATGAGATAATTCTAGATAACAAATTTACATTTAATCAACACGATTTTCCAAATGGATTATGCTATCAACCATTATCTGATAATGTTTATTGATGTTACTAGTAATGTGGATGCGAACAGTTCATATGCTATAAATTGATCATGCTGACAATAATTAACTCAACATAACAACCATTCAACAATACAAATATAGTTGATAAGACAAAAGTATTCTCATGATACATTCATCAAGTTCAATAGATGGTAGTTTCTCAAGCGATATGGGAACCCCCAAGTTACGGTTGATCTATTACACTTATACACTTATACATGGTTGATATTGGATGGCTTGGGGGGGTCCGCTATTTTGAGAAACCACCATAGAATGAATGACTGCAATAGTATTGGCAAACCATAAAAACAAACATGCAGCTCTGGCTCAAACAGTAGAAAAGTTAATATCAGGTTCTTAAATAATATTGAACAAGAATAAAAACATTGGATAAAACGCATATGTTTAGCTGCTTGAATAGTGTGAACATGAACAAGCATTACAAGATATTACAAATAATTATTTGCTTTGCACATGTTGAAAAACAACATCAACTATTCAACATGATCAAACAATAACATTCAACAATAGGAGCTCTTTTTAAGATATAATCCCGGATCAAAAAGCATCAACAAATATAGCATCCGGATCCATCTAGCAGCAACGATCTCTGCAACCGCAGGCTCCTTGAAGTCAGCCGCCTGTGTAGCTTCTGATGCGAGTTCCAGGGCTTTCCGCGGGTTCCTCGCATAGTACAGCCTCAAATGCCAAGGGATCCAAGGGATCCAAGGGATCCAAGGCCCAAGGGTTCAAGACCATCCCAGCGCTTCAGAGGTTTCAGAGGCAGGTACTTATCCCAGGGGTCCCATGACCAACAAGAAGCAACAACCAGGAAGAATCGTTGGCAAATCAGTCATAGGTTTTTTAACGGGATAACAGCTGCAACATGCTGTGCCCAGGGGCGGTACTGTCACGAAGAACTCGTCATACTGTTGTACATACGGTCAGTGATACAGCCAAAAAGCATGAATCAGCAACGGCCACATGGCAACCAGAACGGCATACAATGGTATCTACCAGCTTGGCATTGGGTCCGTCCACCATGTCGATCACGATTGTTAATTGTACATCGGGGCAGGCCTGATCATATTTCTTCACAGCTGCAAGCTGGCTAAAGACCAATCCTGTTGATGGAGTTCTCTCACGAATGGGGCATGTAGCTGTGAAAACCGATGTAAACAAACATTTGACTCAAGGAAGAATCTAGCCTGACAGAGGCCCTACATCATGATACGCTAAGAATCCGTCCCGAAGATCACAAGCATTCCTGAGCGCTGAGCGTCTGCTCTTGGGACAGCTTTTTCCGCCGCTGTGGGTCAAGTATGCAGGTCTTGGAAATGGGGCAATGACGTGAGCGTCAGCCGAAAAGATTTGTAAAACCTATGAGGGTCACTGTCCAGGTGAAATGCCTTTGGCTTCTCTGCTGCCAGGACATTCTGGCCCATTCTCAGCCGCTATCGAGTGATTTCACTCCTCTGCAAAAGGGCTGGTGAGCGACAAACCATACCTGAGGTTGGCAGAAGAGATCAACTGGACCAAATCAACTGTGACTCGGAACCCCAGCAAACCCCGAATAGATTCCACAAAAAATGACACCGGCAATCGGTTTACAAACACATCATCTTCAATGAGGCAAGTTCTACAAAATTGCGTTGAAAAAATGATGAAAAGTCTGCCATTTCGCATCGTCGGGATACTTCTCTTTGGCCTTGTCGCAAGCTTCAGCAGAGCCAACCACATAAATTCCACCTTTCTCAATGACTGGTTCCAGAGCCTCTCCAAACTTGCGGAAGTCCTTGCAGCAACAGCTGTTCAAGTGACCAAAAGTACCCATTAGTCAACAACATGACGCACCAGGTAGCAGCGGGGCATTTCCACTAAATGTAATGGCTTTGACCTATGATATCCTGTGACCTGGCACCATCAGCTGCGCCCCCTTTCCGCGCCTCCACTTTTGTGCCCAAGATCCTCAGTGCAGCTGCAACCCATGTGGAGTACCCTACCGCTTGTGACACTGCTTCCCTGGGCAAAGTTGGTCAGGTATGGTTGTCGCATGTTGTGATGATGCTTGTCACCTATTGATGAAGGATGATAAAGGTTGGCCCATGGTAACTAATGATGGAAGTTCGGGGAGCAAGCAAACATTTTTGGGTACACACCTGGCTGTCCGCTACTCATGAGCCACTGCAGAAATCGTTCCCATCGACTCATCAAGACGCTTTCCCTCCAGGGTTTCAGCTGTGCGGATCCTCCAGCCATCCCCAAGCAACATCAACAGCTTCCCCCGACTTCGCCGAAGATCTCATCGCGAACCTTCTGCCGGTACTCGTCATCTTCTCCCAGGAGGTGTCGCAACATGGCCTGGTAGCCCTTGGCGTCGGGCAACAGGTAGGCGTCCACGTCACCCATGCAGCCGATCACTGCCTGAGCTTTGTTGGGATCAGCTGGGCATCGTTGTTGCACCTGGAAATCGCATGAAATCGCATCCACCTGCTGGCCATGTACCACAGAGCAGTGGCTATACTCTTTTGTTGAATGATTGAATGATCATATCACCTTCTTTCAAGTAGAATGTCCACATGTGTCCACTGACATCTATCGCCAAACATTCCGGAATGGGCAGGTGATGATTGGTGAAAATCATTGAACAGCTATCGACTATTGGTACCTTGTCTCATCAGCTGGTTCAATATCCAATGGGCAAATTTTCTGGTTTTTCACATCGAAGATCGCAGATGTTCAGCCCGAACCTTAACCAGTTCCTCCTCGGTGAGCTCGAGATCCTTCAGGAATCCTGGAGTTAGCTGGAGCTCCAAGCTGTCATGAAGGTTGGGACCAGCCATTGCAGCCATAGGCGCTGACAAATAGATCGAATGGATCGATGAATCAACACATAAAGAGGTACACATTGTGTTCACCGCACATGTGTTTCTCTATGTGCCCGCACGTCTTGAAACCAGGGGTCGGGCTTCCATTAAACCATCGTCGGGTCAGGCGACTAGTTTAGTCCAAGCCCAATCCACAACTTGCAGCTGGGGCCGCCTGCTACCATCTGGTCGGAACACCCCTACTTGGATGTGCACCCCCACTTGGTAAGTGATCCCAAGTCCCATGGTTTTTAGGGGTCAGTTCAGCTACAAGGCGTCTAACCATGGTGATCTAACCCCAGCTGCACACCCCGGCAGCGCCTGGAGCGCCGTCATAGGTGTCCAAGGTTTGTCCCAGATTTGGGTCGCGGTACGAGAGGTACTTGAAGTCTCCGCTGCGGGGGTCGAAGCGACAAAAGCCGCCATAGGCACCTCCGACAACGCGCACCTCACGTCACTTGCTAGGCTGAACCGGGCGTGCAAAAGTTGGTGACCTATGCGGATTTTTGGTTGATCATTGATTGGTAAACATTTGCTGCAGAATTGATCATTCAAAAAGCATCGTGGTTTTTGTTCAATTTTCCTTGACTAATGCTGCATTTTCGATGGAATGATTCAACGAACAAATTTGTGAATAACTCGAGGAACAACTCAATGAATGTTTGATGATCCTTACTTTTGACTATCTTCATCCTCATAAATCATCCTTATCCCCAGATCTACACAGCCCCATTGTCACACCTTGTCCCAGAGGTAGGTGGCGCCCAAAAGCTTGGAGACCACGAGGGAGGAGCCATGATATTCGTAACCGCTTTGGTAAAGGTTGCCTCCCTTGCCCACGTAGTTCACCTGCGAAGCGCTCGTGTCGTGTGGCAACGTGGAGGCCACACCTTGATGTCAACTGCTGAACGCTTGGGATGCTCAGGGGATCATTGGCTTCGTCAATCGGAACCCGGAAAACACCGGGCGCAATCCACGGTAGATCAGTCAAGGTGGCTAGCTTGGAAACCCCAGCTGCTTCCCAACCAAAAAACCATCGTGTTGCATGGCCGTGGTTCATCATGGTTCCCCCCTGCCTCGCCATCAGCCAGATCCAAGCTGCTGACCAACCACCCGGCCCCCCCCCAGCCGCGCCTGCGTGGGAACCACGATGCCGTCCGCACGGCGGCCCAGGGTCGGGTCCAGGATCACCGGAGCACTTTGCCTCGCAGCCAGCGATCTTCTGATGGAGTTAGGGTCAGGTAGTGATGTGGCTATGGGTGAGACCTTCAGAAACATCTGGTTGTCAAGGACTAGCTCTCAGAGCAGTCAATGTTAACCATCAACTTTATGGCTTATAATGACCAACCAAATCATAGGGAAAACAATGGCGAATGATGGGGGAACCAGGGGCACAGGGCTTTGACCCAGAGCCATGTGAGTAGGAACCATGCCAGAAGTATACTAACTGGTTGTGATGAGGTTACTTACCAGTGATTTGATTAGTTTTCATTAGTTGGTTACTACTAGTATTATTGATTAACTACTAATTCGACTACTTAGGTACTACTGGTAGCAATATGGTTAGCACATCAGGTAGTAGTATGGTTGGCAACCAGCTAGTAATGATATGTTTACTGACCATGGGTATGCAAACTGGTAGTGATATGTTGCCAACTAGCTAGTAATCAGGTACGAGCAGTTGACTACCACTAGTAATCATTAGTTGGCTAATTACGAGTGATATGTTTTGTATGCATTAGTTGCTTATTTGTTTGAGCCAGTAGTAGTGATTCCAAGCTAGGCTAGCAATTAGATTAGTAGTCATTAGTCGGTTGCTACTAGTTTGATGACTTCTACGTATAATCCAGCAACCAACCAATAAGATCTGCTAGTATGGTTGGCGACTCAGGTATGGTTGGCAACCAACTAATTGGTTGGAAACCAACCAGTGGCTTCCCACCAATGATCCAATGGTAGCCATGGCATACATGCAGAAACCAACGAATCATTTAGGCTACTAAAATGACAATAATTACCAAATAGTACCAACTGTAGTGGCTATGACAATGGCCCGTGATGCATATCACTTATACCCAGGCTTAGCAATAAACAGGCAACGACCAACTGCTCTGAAAGTATGCAACCTGCAAGCGAAGGATTGATGGAACATCCAGGGCGACCGCCCTACCTCTGAGGGTATAGAATGCTCGAGCTATGCAATTCTCACAACTCGACTGAACACAGTTGCGAAACGTGGCACTGGGATAAGCCTTTTTGTTGTGAAGACAGGAATGGCAGCACAACAAGTGGAGATTCTTGCGCTGAACAAAGGTCGACCCCATTCGGTGCTCCATCTCACACAAGGCCACTTGGTGACACCGGTGGCTGCCAGAAAAACGACCGGAACCAACTGCAGATCAAGGCACTCGTCCGCGGGCAAGTTGGATGCCAGCTTCTCCAGGGATGCCTGTGCTGCATCCAAGTGATCTGCGTCAGAGGTAATGTTGAGGATGGTGCAGGAAGCCTTGTTGAAGATGCCTCACGCAGCCATCTGCTGGGCTCGGCTGCAAAACATCTCTCTTCAGCAGCATGTCCAGGCACTACATCAGTTTTAGGAGGGGAAACTTCATGGAGTCACATGTTTTTGCTGTGGCAATCGCCCCGTTTATGGAACCCCCATGACTCAGTTGGGTGGACATGAAGGGGCGTGAAATCAATGGCCCGAGCGTTGCCACAAGCCATTTACCACCATGATCTAGCTTGAGTCATGGACTGCCGCCCAGTCACATGCTTGCAGGGCCTTCAGCTCTTGCAAGACACCATCCCAGCCACCGTTCTCAATACGCTTCAGGAGCTCTGACAGGAACCTGAAGCCGAATCAACAATGGAAACGCTTCCCAATTTCGACCCCCAAGAAGCCTTGATTTGTTTGAGGCAGCGTTCATTTCAAACAAGAGCTTTGACATGATGTTCCCCCATGTTCTCCCAGCACCTACCCCCCCCTCCATCCGCCAAGGGGCTTGTACTGCTCCGCCCCGGAGAACTTTGAAGACACCCAACCTGCCTTGGTGGTTTGAGCACCCAGACCAAGGCTGGCCACCATGTGCCCCGAGGAGACCAAGGAAGACTGAGCACCTGGCGCGACCCTGAGCTTGGATCTGTGAACCCCTGATTCCCAGAAATACGTGTTGCAAAACCCCATGGTTGGTGCTAATAACAAGGGTTTCCTATAGATTTTCCCATCCAACGCAGTGAAGGATTCAATCTGATTTTCCCATTTTATCTCATTCTTCCACTGCCTCAACATCTGATCGTCTTTAACCTGTTCTACACTGATGGGAAAGCACCTGCAGAAGTTCGCCAAGGTGGGGCCCTGTGTCAACACATCTCCCGCCTGAACGGGCCTGGCTCGCCAGCTGTACAATGCGATCCTTGTTGTCAAAATCGGTGGTCAAGGCGATCTCCTGGGTAGCATCTACCAGCAGATGGGGGGCGCAGGCAGCTCAACATGCTATTTGTTTGTGATGGCATGTCCGGATTCCATAGGAATTCCATGTGGTGTCTGGATGGGGGCGGCAGAATTCTAGGATTAAGGATTGATGATCATCGATAGTTTACCACCATTAACCACTATTTTACCATCAATTCACCACTATTTACCACTGTTGTACAACCATCCGGCATGGCAACCCAGCTCCCAAAACTGGCCCTTACCTCCATGAGGTCGGCCAGCTCGGACATCTGTGGAGCCATGGCTTTGCCTGAGGTGGAACCATGGATCCGTACCCCAAACCTAGCTGAACTCTGAGCCACTTCCTGGGGTCTCTTGCCTCAAACCTATTTTGCCTTAGACATCCTCAGACCCTTCAATACTGGCCATCAAGAGACTTGCCAGTCTTCACCAGGGCATCATCATCCAAAAGGGTCAACCAGCACCGGAATGTATCCGTTTCAGGGGCCATATTGAGAAAGTGCTTTTACAAAGGGAAGATCCTGGCTCCAATGGCAGAAGCGTAGCCATGATGCAATGCAGCATCCACTCGAGTCACTTGATATCACTTGACCGTCTTTTCATGTCTTTTCAGGTCGCGCAGGAGCCCCACAGAAGTCCACAGGAGGCCCACCACGTGATTCTTTGGGGTCACGCCTCGCATGAAGAGATAGGCCACCGGCTCAGAATCACCCTTCTTGTTCATGCAAATGGTTGAAGCAGAAATGCCTGGCAATGGGGCGACCCAACACATCAGAAGCGAGAAAGGATGGATGGGTACGTGTCAGAAATGCCTGCCCAAACTGCCAGAACATGCTGTACTCAGGTTTGGGCCAGGTGGCAACCATTAGATATAAGTCTTTTGATTTATTAGTATTATTACTATTGTGTTATTGAGCCACAAACTAAAACTACGATCATTTGTGCATTCGATACCGGGCGAATGGCACGGGATGAAGCCCTCGGACCCTGAAAAGAAGCTTGTTCTGCACAGGTGGCTCCAACAGCGACGCAGAGGTATCTTGCGTTCACGCGCCCTCCTGACCTCCAGTGCTCATGCCCACCCGGCGAGTCAGGCTCACAAAATCGCCCTTTGCCTCGGCTGGTGACCTAGTAGAGTTTGAAACCCAGTGCAGCTGGCGATGATTGGTGGAGCTGGACTGCGATTGGGAGGTCATCATAGCAACAGGTGAAGCAGGATATGACCATCCCCTCCAACAGCAAAGCATGGATGTGGAGCGGTCCATGCTCACATGCCCCCCAATCAATTTCATGGTTTTATCGGAGAATGCTGTGAGAGAGGATGGCAACATTTGCTCATCTCTGAAAACTGGTCCTGCCAAAACCATCCTGTCCTTTCTCCCAAACCACCTCGGAAGGTGCAAGTATCCGTCATTATTCGCAAATGCGGCAGAATTCCTGAATGGGTTGAAAAAGATCATAGAGACCAACTGTCAATATGATTCAATATTCAGGGCCATAAAGCGGCTGTGCCACCCGCCAAACCTTTCTCCAATGCCAACTACCATCAATTTCAGCCGTTGGTGACATTTGCGCCATCAATGATCAGAAGAGGAACCAAAGAAAACAGGGGCAAAAAGCAACACGTAGCCCATCTCTCAGTGTTGGTCCATGGTGAGTTGATCCATAGTTGATGCTTACTTGATGCTTTATTGTTTGATGATGAATAGTTCATTGTTAGATTTGTTAACTGATGGTCCTGATGGTTAGCCATCCATGGTTTGTTGGCCCATGTCTATCCCACCTGTTCTCGCCGACCCAACCCTTGGCGCGGCGCCCTTGGCCCAAGTCTCCGTCCCCAGCTGTTTCAAGGCCCGTGTGAAGAGCGGCACCAGGGGCAGCAGATCCTCGGGCACCCGCGACATGTCGAAGGCCACGTCGGTGTAGATCACACCGCTGGTGGGCAGCGCATGGCGCAGCACCGTGGGATCCGATCCGCTCACCAGCTCCGTGGGGACCTTGGGGGTCTCCTGGCGGCTGGGAGGTGTTGCAAGGTGCTGGGAGGTGGGCTCAGTATGGGGGGAAGAATGGGAACATGGGAACATATGGTTATAACCAACCAACCCATGGGTATAGCTGATCAAGAATGGTTCATACTAGGGGGTACTAAGCAACAATAATAGGGGATATACCAGCTAGATATGACTATGGGTCGATATTAACCAGCCATTACTATGGGATAACCACCAATAATCATAGGGAAAACAATGGCAAATGATGGGAACCAGGTGTACAGGGTTTTGACCCATAGCCAAATGGGAACCAACAGAACAAGTGCAAAACTGACAAGCACGACGTTGCATGCACATCGACCCGCAGAAGGGAAAACTGTCTAAGGCTAGTCTCCTGAGGAAATGAGGGAAAAAACAACACCTGCCTCTGAAAAACAAGCACGATATAATGGGAAGTAAGTCACAATCACATGGCTATGGGTCAATATTAATCAACCAATCTTCTAGGGATAATGACCAACCATTAAAGGGAAAACAATGGGTATTGATGGGGGAACCAGGGGTACGGCGTTTTGACCCACATCCACGTAACGCAAGGGCAACATCATCAAGATCGACATAACCAACAAAAGCTAGTATGAAGATCAAAATGGTAACCATCATTATTACCCATCATTCCGTATCCATTACTAACCATTACTAAGCATTGCTAAGCACTAGCATAGTAGAACACAAGTGATGGCCCTGCATGGCCCTGCATGGCCCACTCCTTGGGGATGTCCGAGAGCTCCAAGCCAGGAACGGTCTTCATGGCCTCTGGCGAGTCCGGCTTCTCCTGAGCGACGTGCCCCCAGGGTGGCGCCAGGATGGGCACCCTGGAAAACCTCGCGACACCACCACCAAGGGCCCTGGGGTTCCTGCAGATTCCCCATGATTTGTCTGATATAATGGCTGGTGCATAGTTCTGACAAATGAATTGGTAACATGGTTGGTAACCTTTGTTAACAAGCCCTCATGACTAGTGGTTTCAGTTGAAATGCAGGACGTATATTCGTGCTTGATGATGGCTGTAATGTCTGACAAAGAAAGTGTACTAATTATATAATATGTATCAATGTGTCATGCTGACCAATTATCAAACAGAAGGGGTTGCATTCTGACGCCACTCATCTCAACAGGTCCGAACCTTGGTTTTCATGAATCAGTTTGCAAATGCATTCTATGTCTTGTTCATTGTTCTCTTCATTTGGGTGTTTCTCTAGGCAGGGGACCCCCGAATCATCCAGCTACCCAGCAAGAAACCCACCACTTCGGGCGTCCCCAAACTGGGTGCCACCATGGCTGGTCGCCTCCGCAGCCGCCCTTGGTCCTGGATCTCCTTGAGCTTCACGGTCTCGCTGATCAAATCCTCGATGTCCTGCTCCGTCAGCGTCTCGCGGTGCTTCTGCAGCGTGGCCTTCTCCTGGAAACCAACTCGTGGCCTGGCCCTAGGACTTTGGAGACTTCCTTGGCCACACAACTACATTGAACTACCATCTGGTTTCATCGCTCCCTGTAGCTCTTTAGCTCCCCCTTTAAAGGGATTTAGTGATACCCCTGGCTCCTTAGCTCCCTGAGAATCACCAGCTAGACATCAAGTAAGTTATCTCAACTATTTGAGGATGCACTTCGAAGGTGGGGCCCACGCTGAATCCCCAAACATCAAAGCCCTTTGCATGTTTGGGACGCGGATTGATTTTGCCTCTTTGTGTGACCTAGGATCCACTGGGCTGGTCCTGCCTCGTCTTCCATCTGCTTTCCCAGCTGTTTGCTTGGCCTGCTCTCTACGATAACCTGCCCACGCTTTCGAAAAACAGGAATCTGCAAATAGAAAAGCACCCAGCTGACGATGGTAAATTGTTTGAATAAGGAAAGGACTAATAAAAGCCGGCAAACCTGTTTGAATCATCAACTTTAAAGTCAATCTTGTTTATTTTTGCTGGCAATACCTGCACCAAGTTCCAGCGTGTCACTTGAAATCGTTTCAATGCCAGGCAAAACTCATGCGCCTTGTGGGAATTGCTGAGGATCTTGGTCTTGATCAAGTCTTGGAACACCTGAGCTGCGTTCCACAGAAATCTTGTGCAGCTTTGTATGCACGACTCGATTCTGCACCGGAAGGTCGGGGATGCTGCAAAAGGGCGCCCACCGCCCAGCAATTCCTGGTTCCATCCCCTTCCACTGATATAGATCTTACATAGATCCCCCAACTCATGGACAGCGCTGGCCATGGCAAGCCACGGGCTCACCCTTCTCCAGGCGCGCTTTCAGCTCCTCCAGTGGTGCCTCAAACTTCAGGGCCTCGAAGGGATCCTGCCACCAGGGACCAACAGCGCTGGTGATGTATCAACTGCGTTGGTTCTATTTTGTGTGTATTTTTTATTTTTTTACATTTTCTTTTGTTTGTTTTAAGTTGGTTCCATACTTGCGGACATGTTGCCATACCCTCATCTACCATGAACCTCCAGGATGAGCCAAAATCAGTTCAAACACATCTGGTGATTCTTCGATTTTTTCAATTTTGTTCTTCAATCAAGATCGTTTCCCTAGAAACAAATGCAACATGCTGCAACATGATCAACTGACTAAGACAAAATCAAATCTTTGGTCCGATGCTCCGAATCTTTTCCGATGCAGGTGTTAAGGTTCAGGTGAGCTCGTTGGGTGCCCCTGTTTCAGAATTCTGCATGCGTGATGGTATCATGCATTACTGCAAGCAGTGCCCCCATGGTTAGTTCGGAGTTGAGTGATAAGATGTGATAAGTAATATAAAAATAGAAGGATGTGGTGTAACATCATAAGCAAATGCTTGGCCAACCCCTCAACCGGTTGGTGCATCAGCTTGTGGGGTATCAGCGAAACAAGCCGCAGCTGCAGCGGCCTTGTCGTAGTTCCAGTTGGAGTTGGCAGCGAACAGCAGCGCCAAGCCCTTGGGAAAGCTGCCGGTGTTCAGCTCTCGGTTCTGGAACTCAATGGTGTTCCTTGGTGCAAGCAGCTGATCTGCCCGTAGAACGACCCACTTCAAACCGGTAGGACCACTGAGGAAGTCCCAAGCCACTCTGCGGAGAAGCTTTGGGCATCACGGCATATGAGCGCATGTATGTGTGTGTGGGATCTGTTTGAGGGGTCTCCTGCGAGGATTTTGCTTGAAAAAGGGCTCTAGCTAAGCATGCGTGAGCGATAATCCTGAGGCGAGATGCACAGCAGCCTTGATATCATCGCTCTCGAAGCCCTTCTCAGACAGCTCCTGGGAATCCATTCAAAGTGTAGCAGATTGCTCCCCACAAAAAATAGTGTGGAACCAAAAGCACTAACGATTTTTCAGGGTCATGATTTTCTGTTGTAAGCATACCATGACTTCTGGATGAAAGCAGTGCCGAGCACCTCCAAAGTCTTCATGATGAGCTCCTCCACCTTGGACACGTCCTCCTCCTTGAGGTCCTCCCATGGCGGTTGGCTTGGATAATATACGCCGCTGCCCTTGTGATATCTTGTGATTTCTCCATCATCATTGGCTTACCCTGAGAGGATGTAGAGTAGTCAGCCACAATCAGCCCAATGGTTTTCTCATGTTTTCTCCATCCCGCAATTTTTTGGCGGGCTTCCAGGGGGGTTGCCCGAAGGAACTAAACATCCATCCCACAATTGCCACCCCAAAAAGATCTCCAAAAAAAGGAGCATCACCACGAGCCCGCGCATCCTTCAATCCCACGCTGAAGGTGGCTTGCAGCATGCCGTCATCGAGGCCGCCGCCGATGACGCGAGAGCCAAGGCCACTGTCCACCAAGGCCTTGTAGAGGGGGCTGGCAGGTGTGCCCATCATCAGGTAGTTCAGGAACCTCAGTTCTGAAGCTGACCCTCACCAGACCACTGGGAGATCACAGCATCGCCCATTGATTCCATGGGTTCCTAGCCTTGCAGACAGCAGATCCGGTTCTTTCATGTTGCTTCACTGAAATCTCATATCTGTAGGTGGATGATGGTGAATGGGCTGTCCGAGAAACTGCAAGGCCAGGCTGGTCTGGAGATCCTCCTTGCCTGAGACATGGAGACGGTAGGAGATGGTTTGGTGAACCCCACCGGGTGTGGACAAGCAAAGAATCCATGGGAAAGAAACGGCTGTGAGCACCCCCTCAAATTGAAAAACAAGCGAAAACTACCCAAACACCGCTCTTGGATCTGGTCGAACATCCAAAACTCTTCAAGCCAACGCACTGTCTGCCAGCAAAAGGCTCCCCTTGTCCCGCCTCTTAATTCAACAACAACTAAGGGAAAGGGGGAGAAAAACAGTAAAGAAAAGAACTTGGGAACTGGAAACGCCTCTAAAGCTGGATCAAGTTCGTCTCGAACAAGCTATCTACAGATTTTTCGCAGATTGCCACTGCTTCTAAGAACAAACAGCCCACGCCACACTACAGATCCGCCCGCGATTGTCCATGCCCAGCTTCCCTCCGAAATGACCCAGTTGATGCTCATCATGATCTTCTTGGAAATGTCCTTTCGGGAACAAAATGATGAGGCAAAAGAAAGACAAACATTTGGGCTTGCGTATCTTCTAATAGATCGGATCCCTTCGAGGTGGTTGCAGTACCATTTACTTGTGGACGGACTGATTTGCCCCATAGAAAAGTCAAGAAAACACTTCCTTTCCAAGCCATATCCCGTGATCCTCGCCGGTCGCTTGGCAGTCCTCATCCTCACCCACTGCAAAATCCTCCACAATCCTCCTGGGTTCGGTCAACTTGGGCTGCACTGTGATCTGGGAGTTCACCTGCGCAGCGGGCAGGCACCAGTGGTGAGAACTCTGGCCTCAGCCCCGACTGCGCAAGGGTCAGATACTGGATCAGTACCGGCTTCGATTAAGACGAAAGAAAATCATCATCATCATCATCATCAACAACAACTGTAACAACTCAATCACCCATCAACAACCAACAACCAACAACAAGAATTGATAACAACAACACAACAACAAAAAAAGAACCAACACAAGAACAACAACAACAACAACAACAACAACAACAACAACAACAACAACAATGCTACATAAATTGCCAAATAGATGCATACACCTACGCAGCGCAAATATAGGGTGTATTCACAAGAACCATTGACGGTGATCCGGACGCATCAAGACTAAAAACAGGAGTAACAAATGCCATCTCGTTGAGGTCGGCTAGTGATGGTCCCTATGAACCGGAAGCCCACTGGACAAAGCCATCAAAAAATACCAAACAGGGGGGGTTGACCATTCCCAAATCAAAATCATCTTTATGAGAAATTACAATAGCAGATAATAATTTGTGATATCAATTATAAAATTATGTGTAATATGATTAATGGTAAGATTGCAGCTTCTCAACAGTCCCTACAAAACACTGTTGAGGTTGAGGTCAACATTTCAATACATTTCAACAAGACAGCCGGAAAGACGTTTTAGTGAGCTAAATATCTGAAAATTCTACCGTAGTATATTTCCATCTCAACCAGGGGAGGGCTCAGGCACCTATCGGCTTGTCACCGCACCTCAATCTTGTCGAACTCCGACAAATACTGGTCCACCAGCTCAAGACGGGCATCTGCGGGGTCATCGCCGTAGAACCAAAACTTGGCGTTGCTCGGGTGGTAGTACTTGCCTTGCAGGACTTTATCGCTGGGAAGGACGGCTGAGAGCACTTGACACAAAGGTTTGATGAGCAAAGCCTGGATCGGATCCCTTTGCATGATGAGAAGCGGCAAGCAACAACTAACAATCAAGCCATGGATCCAGGAGCTAAACGGAGGAGTTGGTCCATGACTTTGGAATTGATGCAACCCTATCGGTGGGGGTAAACAAGCAAATCAATGAACATTCTTTGCTTGGTGAGCAAAACCGTGGCCCATGAGCCAGGCTCTTGGATGCTTTCAGAACTTGGGCGTCGTTCGGACCCAAGCACCAAACACCACCAAGAAAGATCTCTTTCACAAGACTGACATTGGCAGAGTGACCAAACCGAGAAGTAGCTTCTTGACTTACGCCATGAGGCTGGTAACGTCACCATTGGTTTATTCGCCAATGAGTGTCTTAAAAAGTGGCTCAAAGTTATTATATCAGCCCATAACTGGTCCAACTTAAAACCAATGACTTGCTATTTTATGGTTTGATTTTTTTCTGGTCCCAGGCCAAAAACTGGTCCCAGGTTCTGTGGAAGTCCTTGAAGTAGTCGAAAGTGAGGTTGGGAATCTCCTTCGGATCACCTCCAGAATCCACGCCGTACCTTGGGCCAACGGAACGGGTCAGGTAAAGGTAGCTTCGGATGAGCCTAAGAGAGTCACCCGAAATAGCATGAGGAACGAAAGCTAAGTCAACAAAAATGAAGATAGAATGAGGGAATGAAAGAACAAGTCCAAATGATTTGATGAAGCTCGGAATCAATCAACCAATCGATCAGCAAGCCAGCAAGCAATCAATTACTGTAACCGATCCATCCGTCCAGCCATCCAGCCATCCTTAAATCAATCAGTTCAATCAGTACGATCAACCAACTCTGGATCTCTCTGGCCAATTCAATTGACTTGACACATTGGATTCTTAACCCAACTGGGAATTCAAAGAATCACAAACCATGATACGTGTAAATGTTTGGCCTCGGAAGCCAAACGAACGAAGCAGTCCTCATCAAAAACTGCCCCAGGATGCCAGAGAATATCATGGGTACAAACCCTTATCCATACAGATCCATGATGGCACCTCCGGGATGCACATACACCAAGCATAAAATCATAAACATATGTAAACTTCCCTGAAGGGGGCACGTCTAAATCACCAAGCTACCATTTCGTCAGGCCCCTCCCAGCACTGCTGCTCCCCAACCATCGGCCACCTGACCATGCCGCCAAGGAGCTGGTTGTCCGGGAACATGGACTGATTGGCAGTGCGACCATGGCACTGGTCAGGGTTGGAGTACACGCCCTTCATCTCATTGAAGACCACGCCTGGTGCCAGGTGTGAGTTGGCATGAAAGTCCCGGTTTCCATGGGTTCTTATTACCTGAAGGATGCTAATGTTCTCGTTAAAACATGTCAAAACCGGAAAGCACGCCAACCTTTGCAAGGTAAAGTAACTTCCTACTCCATCCCCTCAATATCATACAAAGCAATAGTTTTGAATCAAACTACCTGAAATTGTCGGAAGCAACCAGTACTGGCTATTCATAATCATGTGTATGTAATCTTAAGATCTTAATTGTGTAACCCTTGTTGGTCATGGGTTGCAACGGTTGATAGTGGTGAATTGCCTCCTGGCTAGATCGAAGTTGACCAACACTCTCTCTTGTATTGTCGCTATTGGTTGCTAAATGTCGCTAGCGATGATCAATCATGTTGCGGTGATTATGATGATTATGTTTATCACTATGTACATCTAATTACTTGATCCTCCATGAATTACCTGCCACCAGCAGGGCCTTTGAAAGTCAACGGGTCGTCCTTTTTCTCAATCTCATAGTGCCACCCCTCCTGTGCCAATACCAAGGGATCGTTAATAGCACGCGGAAAGAACACTGCATCCATGTAGACCTGAATGGACAGGAGTCCAAGCACAAATGCATGCGATTTGCATCTTTAAAGTGGACATGAGCAAGCCCAAAGTGCTCATTCTTGCAGGGAAAGCCGTAAAAGTCCAGTGACTTGGGGGCACCAACGCATATCATTGTACGTCGCCATCTGCTCTCAGTTAAATCCATCATCTGCTCTCCGCTCAATCTATCATCCTGAAACATGGTACATCACCGGTACATCCTGCCACAAAACCACCAACCACCATGGACCCATGACGGTGGTGCAACCATCCTAACCTTACTGCCACCTCACTGGCACCAGGAGGTGAACTTCTGGGCTTCCAACATCGATCAAGTTGTAGAAGTCCTTCAAGTTGCAACTGGCCACTGGGTAGCAAGTGCGGTCCGGGAAGGTCATGGCCTCAGCGCTGGAACCTGCTGGGCCGTCGCATGGCTCACCCAGAAAGCTGATGGGGAAAGCGATGGAACATGCTGGTATGCCGCCTGGCTGTGCATGGCTCCCCCAGAAACCTCATGTAAAAAAGCACATGCTGCACATGGATGATGGACATGATGGTCATTGATGTTTCTCTTGCCTCTTGGCGAGGAACAAATCTTGGGGAAAGCACCCCGTCCTTTCTCCACCACTGCCAGCGGTGAATGCTCAAACCGAGGCACGTTTAAGAAGGTCTGCAGACTGGATTTCATCAGTTCCACAAATGGCTCCTGTCGCAGTGGATGCTGGAAGAAATGAGCCACCCAATGAGCAGCCACACACACCTGGAGCCTGACACCCAAAACATGCCACTGATGGATGCCATTGATGGGTGCATAAATCCATTCTCCAGGCTTTCAAATGCATGTTTTTCAACGTCAAGCTCTTTTAAGGTGTGAGCCTTATCGCACGAAACCCATGAACGGAGCAACATTTCTTGGAGGCCTTCCAACATCAGGGAAAGAGAAGGAAGTAAGGAAGTTTGTGCTATCTATTGACCTATCGATCGATCCATACCTCCATCCATCTGTACTGACCGAACGCCTTCATCCCAACCCCTTCGCGCTCACTCTGCGGGGGTCATCTCCTTGATGGGGTACTTCCTGCTGCCGCACAGCACGGAGTGCTCCAAGACATGGGCGATGCCGTTGGAGTTCTCCGGTGGCGTTCGAAACACCACGCTGAAGGTCTTGTTCTCATCTGCTGGCTGAACCATGGACAGCAACTCAGCACCTCCACCGGACAGAGCTCAACAAAAAGCCTGGGTCCTCGGGAACTTGGTATCCTGATGCATCCTCCAGAAACGGCCTCTGAACATCTTTTGTGCCGATGCCGATGTTCTGGTGCTAGGTTCGTAGGTTCATACGGCTGATGTGCAGCATATGTAACAAAAACACAAAACCTCGACAAGCCCTGATTTGCTTGAAATTCAAAGGTCCAGCTACCATGAGTAATGAAGACAGAAATTCCGCTTTCAATGGGTGCCCAAAAATGCACACATATTACACAATGAGATTGCCACCAAGCCAGGTTTCCTCTGTGAAACGTAAGCGGTTTGCAGCGCTTGCGGGCCTGTCTTGTCATGTTCGAAGAGATAGCCGGTGCAGCCAAACTCCTTTGGTGGGTGGTCAAGCCCGATCCAAAAATTTGTCGACCAACCAACCATCACAAATACTACGGAAAAAAAGATTGCGTATTATTTTTTCACCATTCAATCATTATCATTACTATTCATTAACAACCATAGAATTGGGTAACAAATATTACCCAACCAACCAACCACCAACCGGTCCTTCACATACTCCACGCGGACGCAGGTGAAGCCATGTAGCTTCTCGCCGACCTCATAGGTCTTGGTCGGCGCTTCAGCTACAGCAGTCGCTTGCATGGCCACGGTGCGCTGTGGCTGCGCTTCGGCCTGCAACCTCAGCTTGGAACAAAATGAAAAACGATGCTTTCAATCAAAATCACTGACTTTCCAAGTAAGTCTTAGATAAAGATAATGATAGAAAAATACATCGATTGAAAATGATAGAAAAATAAATCATCGATCATGATCAAACGAATCAAAAAAATTCCACGTCCCAGTGGCGTGGTCACACTTCGGCGTCCCAAGGCCTTCGGCACCGTGGCCTTGGGCACCTTCTTGGCTGCCGCGAGCCCACGGGCAGCACGGCGGCACGC